>JAOEHT020304997.1:0-10202 GCA_025448195.2 Parazoanthus atlanticus
GGGTGCCATATATACAGTCGCCCCCCCCCCCCCCTCCCAAGTAATTTTGACCTTTCTGTGGCCACTTTATTACATTTTGCTTCAATTATTTATTACCTTTTGCGGTGATTATTACATTTTGCGGCATAACAGATGGTGTCTTTTCATAACTGTGTTTTTTCCTTCTGTTGTGCCTTTGAAAAGGTGCTTTTTTCATTGGATAATTTGTGGGTGCATTACAACTGGCCATACGATTAAAACAACAAATTCTCTCAACTTAACATTCTAATTTCAAGGACGACTTCTTGCTAACACTTGTCACATGCAGTTCATGGCAGTTGACTTCGGTTGGTTCAGGGCAGCCTTTATCCTTGTAGAGTCCAAATCCTTTGATCTTTTAGCTGAACAGAATACAAAAAAGGTATATCAGATATGTAATTGCTGCATAAAATACTATATAATACCGAAACAATCAAATATTACTTTTTTCTGTTTGGTTTAGTTTCAAGATAATTGGCTACAAAATAATAATGCAATTGTATGACTCTCCTGGGGTATTACTGGAAGATGATATATGGCCTATGGGGAAGTGGGCTCAATGTATTGATCTTATGGATCAATACGCCTTTGAATATACCTGATGGGAATGAATGGGCACCAAAGTATAACCTTCTAGTGGGGTATGATTGGGAAGGCATGGCTCTTAAGCAACACATAAAATGTGACATGAGGGATGATGTACGAAAGATGCTAGTTTAGAGTCCCATCTTCAATCTTAAGATTGCTTGCAATAACTTCTACCTGGTGAATTTTACCATTAGTGTGGCAACAAAACTGCTTAAAACGGACAATCTGTTTGTGACATTGTCAAAATGTATAATTTATAATTGTAATGTTGTAGTATATAAAGTGCAAGGTTTTACATTACTACTGTTTTGGTGGCTTGAAACTAGAAACATGTTGAAAATAATTAATGCATGGGACAAGTGCTGCTAGTCATTTTAAATTTATCCAAAGACATTTGAATTAGGAACATTGCTCGCCTGCACAAAATGTTAGTGCCGTGATTGCACGCTTTTTTTCATAAAAACTAGAAAAATTTGTTTTTAAATTTATGGCAAATTCAGCCTGAAATTGTTCTTAAACTGTTCTTATTTTTGTATATAAAATAACTCTTCTGGTTGAAAAATTATGTTTTTATGGACCTGAGACAGAGCTCACGCCTGATGTTGTTTTAAACTTGTTCCTAAATTTGGACAAATCTGAGCCTCAGGCTACGTTCACACGGTACCGGACGAATTTCCAACCGGCTAAAAATTCGTGCGTTGATGGGTTCCGTTCACACGGAACCACGCTAACCGTACGAAAATGTAGACGCCTAGCCGTTCAGACATTCGGCCTCCAAAATCGAGGACGAAATTTTAGCCGGTACGGTCGAAAATTTGACTGGCACGGTGTGAACACATAACCTAGTTCCCAGGCTCTTCTCTCTCCCGAGAGAAAGACCCTGGTTTGGTCTGATCACGTGGCACCCACATTCTGGGTGCTAACAAATAGAAGAAACGTGAAAGACGTGCTTAAGATTGATTTTTGTTCTTATTTAGCCCAGTGGAGGTGGGATTCTTTTTTTTCTATTTTCTTCAAAACAAACATACATGCGTATGCAATTTATTTGTTAGCATCCAGAATGTGGGTGCCACGTGACCAGACCCAACTAGGGTCTTTCTCTCGGGAGAGGGAAGGGCCTGGGAACGAGGTTGGTGAACACATTGAGCGTCGAAATTTTTGTACGGTTAGCGTGATTCCGTGTGAATGGAACCCCTAAACGAACGAATTTTTAACAGGTTGGAAAATTGTCCGGTACCGTGTAAACGTAGCCTAAAATTCGACCTCCAAAACCGAGGACGAATTTTTATCCGGTACGGTTAAAATTAGGGCTCTGCGCATGGGCAGATGGTAAAACCACTGACAAAAGTTAAAGCTTAACCCGGTTAGTCAGTCGAGCGAAAATATTGAACGGTTCCGTGTGAACAAATATTTTCAACCGGTCGATAATTCGTCCGGTACCGTGTGCCTCAGTGTTCTTATTAATAAAGTGTGTTATACAAAAGAAACATGTAGTGGGTTAGCACTCGAACAGTGCACAATTCAAATTTTCGTCCACTTGACTTTATGTCTATCACAAAATAAATAATAAGAAAAATAACTTTGCTAAACCAAAAGAACAAATCAAATCAGTCCACTCGAGCTCTACTGACTTTCTTGATATGGCTTTCCCCTTATGCAGAACTTGACCAACTTTTTCCAGAACTCTTGTTTCAACTGACTGAATCCCCAGACAATGGAACCATCTACCATCTTCTGTCCGTAGTAGTAACTCTGAAAATAAATTCAAATCATCCCTTCACAATCGTTACTACGGCTCTGGCTTCTATATTTGACACCGACAACACATGTACATGAAAATCTGTCTGTCCTAAATGCTGTCCTCCTCGTGACGTCCTTCTCCCTTCATCCTTCTCGGAGTTCTCGGACTCTGAAGATGAAAATTAGAGTTGCTACAAGTCGACTCGCGAGTCATACGAGACGAATTATCCAAGGAAAGACTGACGAAGCGCTCGCAACGAATGCCGATTAAAAAGACATGCCGTGAGAAAACTAGCAAATCAAAAACACAGAGACCCGACAAATATTTGCATTCGTGAACTATATCATGCAACACTAAACGAATATCAGTCCTTGATTAAAAGTAAACAAAAGAAATACAAGGCTAAGAAATGAAAAGAGCTGGAAGAGGCAGTGTAGAAAAGTATCTTTTACACAAATCATAAATCGGATTCTTGAGCGAAAACAGAACTAGCGATCATATTTTTACTTTATGTACACTAATAGATAAATATGTCCATAAACACAATTTAAAACTTTATGCTTGCTTTATCGATTTTAAAAAAGCCTTCGACTCTATCTGACATGAAGGTTTGCTTCATCGCCTTTTAAGTTATGGGATAGGAGGAAAAATGTTCAAACTCATAAAAAATCTCTATTCTAAAAGTATTTGTGCGGTTAAAACAGACAACTATAGGACTTCTTTTTTCAAATACTTACGGCTAGTTAGGCAAGGCTGCATATTAAGCCCACTTTTGTTTAATTTATTCCTGAATGAACTTCCACTATCTCTAACTGAATTGCAAACTAGCAGATTCCGTCATTTTGCCGAACGGAGAACGTCTTGATCTATAAGTACTTTACTTTATGCAGATGATTTAGTATTCTTCTCGAGAAGCAAGATTGGACTGCAAAATTGCTTCATTAATCTAGAATCGTTTTGTTCGACTTGGTTGTTAGACGTTAACTTAAAGAAAACAAAGGAAATTATTTTTCATAAGTGTGCCAGGAAATCCAAAAATCTTGAATTTCATTACCAAAACAACTTTGTTGAAATAGTACAGAAGTACACATACTTAGGTATTAAGTTAACTCCAACTGGAAACTAGTACAAAATAGTACAAAAGAGTCTATGCGAAAAAAAGCATCACGTGCAATCTTTAAAGTTCAAAAATATACAAATATATCCAAACTACCTAACCGTTTAGCGTTAAAAATCTTTGATACAACTGTTCTACCAGTTCTCACTTAAGGTGGTGAAGTAACGGGAACTTCAACTTTGACTAACAATTTAAGGAAGTGGGATCAAAGCACTGTAGAAAAGTATTATTTTAAATTTTTCAAAATATATCTCGAGTTTAATCGCAAAGCATCAAATTCAAATCACACTTGCAAAGAAAGTACTTAGATACTACTCGTATATCTGCGAGAAAGACGAAAATACAATTGTAAAACAAAGAACTTGCTTTAGAGAAAAGAAAATCATACGTCTTTGAACTGAAATCATTTCCATGAAAAACAGCCAGTGATAATGTTGACACTACAGATCCCATGAGAGCGAGTACTATACCACTATTGACCAGAAATATAGAAAAAAAATTTGGCAGGGAAAAATTATCACATCTAAAAAACTTCATTTCTATCGCAAATTTAAGAAAGATTTCAACGTGAATAGCTACATAGACATTCTTAGAAACACAAGTACAAGAAAGAATTTCGTAAAGTTCTGTATAATATCCACAAACTTTCTGTTGAAACTGGCAGACATCGCAGACCTGTACTTCCAGCCGGTGAAGATAGGTCGTGCGTATTCTGCAAAAATAAGGAAATTGAAGATCAAATGCATATGCAAGTTAATCGCACCCTCTATAATACATTACGTAAACACTTTCTTATAAAACAACAACGCATTCTCAATACAACTTTCGATAGCTATGATGATTTATCAAATACTCTTTTCACAACAGAAAACAAAGCTTCAATTCGCGCTACTGCAAGATATGTATCTCAGAGACGCTGCTAGCTCAAATTAATAAGACCTTTAATATTGCTGTGTAGTAATTCTATTTTTTTAAATGTTTGTGATTGTAGCTTTGGCAATATGCACTGTAAATTTGTAACATGACAATAATGCGAATATCTACCTTACATTACCCTGACCCGCCAAGACGCTGTTTCTAATTACGTCTGTCTTAATTAAATTTTCGGAACTTTTTACATTTTTAAACTTAATCGTTTTATTTCATGTATTCTAATTTATTTTATTTTCTCGTTCCGTTTCATCTATTTTGGATGAATGCCTAGTTTGGAGCCCAGCTCTGTTTTACGCTTTCTCATTATTCACAGAGGAAGTGCTGTAAATATATATATATTCCTCTGAGGAGGATGTATTATTAGAGCCCAGGGTTCTTCAGTCTCCTTTCCATTGGCAGAGGCTGTCTCTAAATAAAGACAGCAAGGCTTTTAGAATCAGGAGTAACTATACTATGTATATGTAGTGCTCCACACTTCCTAAAGCAGACAGACAGCTGGTTCTGAAGCACTCACACCAATTGTCACCGTCTACTTACAACGCACTTACTTTAATTGAAGGTGTTTAAGTAATAGACTTAAAACTCAACAGTAAAAAATTAATCCTTGTCATTTTATCTTTAGTTCCTAACTTTTTCAACTGGCTTTTAACATTCCGTTTATTTTATATCGTATAAAGAGAACAAATATTTAGAAATCTAGTAACACAAACATGTGTTTGGATATTGTAGTAGTTAGGAATAATTGTAACTTGCAGCATGTTTTCATATTCACATTGAGATTTGAAAACGAGTAGTTATAGCAACAATAGTTTTCGTTATCAATAGACCAAATCAACTTAAAATATGGGCTGTTATTCTTATATAAAGAAACCCTATTCAATAAAAACTACATGGATAGTAATTAATTTAGTTTATTTATTGCACCAAGAAGAAACTCATTTTAAAGAACTGACTAACAGCAGTAGAAAACATTTCTCACCTTAGCAACAAAACTCGTTTCTATCAAACGTGGTTTACAGCCACTAATGATATAAATATTAACAGACTACTTATAACTGAGAGGGATTTCTTCGCCGGATAGAATCTTGTCAACCTACACTACGTCAGGAGTTCTTTATATTTAACAGTAGCTTCCACAATTATCTTGCAACAATTTAGAGACGGGTTTGCGCTCTATTTTCCACTAACATTTCATCAACAAACATTTTCAATTTCAGACATTTCAGAGTCTTCAAAAAACTGCAATCAACAGCATCTAAATTAAATTGACAATAACTGAAATCCTCCTTTATGGTAGACAAGGACTAACAAAAACTTACCTTTTTCTTTTACACGCAAGTTCGCACACTCGAAATTTTAATAAAAATCGACTCCGTAATTCGCAAACTTTGAATAACTTCAAAATCTAGCAAGCTCTCTGAAAGGTTAATTGTATGTGGTTACCGAGGCTTTCCGACTGCTTAGTAATATTTTTTGTGATTCTCTAGAGACTGTAAAATTTAAATGAGAAAAGGTGTTTGTAAAGGATCATAAAAACAGTTCATCAAGTTAACCTCCAAGTGAGGCTTATTCACTGATAAATGTGCGGTTTTGATCATTAAGGGCTGAGCTTCTGGGTTTTTTCTTTGTAAGGTTGGGTGAAAAGCTGACATTCGAGCTTAGCCCTTCGTTAGATCAAAATGTCATTAAGCTATTGATAATTTTACAGTTTGTGATTGGAGGTCTGAGATAATATTGGTGTTACGAATTGAAAAGGTTTAATGATAAGAATGACGTCGAAGAGATTCCACCCATTACAAAACTGAAAGAACAGCCCAGGTTGTGCTCCGTAAAACACGAAAGCAGTGTAGGAGGAACGAAAACCGGAAAACTGAATTCGAACAGAAAGGGATACGCGTGGAAACAGAAAGAAAGTGCAAAGACTTGCACGAAGATTTAATAACTTCGGTCAGGTGAGTCTCCCATGAGTTAATGTCGACTGATCACAAGGTAATATTTGAGAAATACTTTACTGTTGAGAAAATATTTGTTTAATATGCAATCGATATTTTTCCAAATTAAGCTTTTTCTACAAGATAGTATGTATGTTGTTTCTAAAGCAACAACAACAACAACTACAACAAAATAAAAATACTGGAATATTCCGGTATATTTTTGCTGCTTCTTTATAAGAATATTACTTATTTAATTGAATACAGAAATCTTACTTGCCAGTAATGTAATGTAATATTTTTGCAATGTTTTGTTCATCCTCTTTGCAGCGTAGGCTAAATTGCAAGGAAGGGTCCTGACTTACAAATACATATTGATAACGCGTTATCTTACGACAAAAAAGTGATTATGTAGGTAAATATATGTTATTGCTGATATTCAAATGTAAGAAATTCACTAAACGGCTTAGTTCTGGCCACTGTGGTTGGAGATCTATCACTAGAGATGGAGCGCGGGTTATAGGGCTTGGTTGGTGGCGTCAAAGACACCTAGCTAAAAGAAAGTTTAGTTTTCTTGCATTCTTCATAGTTTTATGCAAGCCTCTACTCTTCTTTCCTTGAGTGTTGGAAAGGATTCCATAACTACGGCGTCTGTATAGTGTTCATTATTTAACTACTTTAATGTATTTGTTTCTTGTTGAAGAAATTGATCAGTTCTGACGACGGGAACCTGCCTTAAAATTGGCGCTTTTAGATGCAGAGAATTGGCTGATGTTAAAATAGAACAAGACGTGTTTAGGTAACTGAGGAAGAAAAAATAGATGTAGATGCTGTTTAACGAAAATGATATTCAAAGAAAATCGATCAAAATTGAGCAAAATACCGGTATTTAGATCTCCCAATGGGTACTTAAAATGGGTACTTAAAAGGTCTTGTAGTTTCTTCAATGACACGGTAAAAGTGTCACAATACACCACTTTGTTAATGCAAATTCTTGCCCGTCCGAGGTCTCAGGGTGCAAAATATTGTTACTCTGCCACATTCATTAATTCAACAAATCTTCATATTTTTACCCCTGAAGAGAAAATTAGTATAAGCAAGGTGGTCTATTCTTCTCAATAATAGCTTTTATTGTATGGCTAACTAGATTCGCTTGCTCTGATTGGTCATTTCCAGGTCCCTAAGTTACTGTACAGACCGGCATACGGACCTGTGACATTTGCTTAGTTTGTAAAAGATATTTAGTGGTTATCATAAAAAGAAATGGCTAATTAAGCCACCATTGACATTTATCGTTATTCTAGGTTTAACTGATTGTGATATCAATTTATAGGCCGACCACTTAACTGTTTGTTGTTGTTGTTGTTGTTGTTGTTGTTCTTTTTTGGGGGGGGGGAGGGAGGAGGGGGTAATCTTGAAAAACAAATATCCTACTAGCGAATGCGAGAAGAAAAAAATATTATGCAGAGCAAGGTTCCGACCTAGATTCCCTGTATTTTTAGTTGTCCCCCCTCTCTCGCCCCCCACAGCCCCTCAAAAGTTAAATGGTTGGCCCATTAGCATTAGTTGCTCTATATGTACTAGAGATTGTCCAAATATTTTTCATAAAAAACATATTAGAATACTTGAAATGATAAACCTCTCTATCGTCTTAGGAGGAGATTGGAATGTTGTCCAAGACTATGATCTCGACATTATAAATTATATTTAAACCAAAAACTCTTGGGCTTAGGAGTCAATAGCATAAAATTTGTACGTCGAACGTTAGTTTAACGTCAAGAGTAAGAGCGAACGTTCGACGTCAATAATTAAGTAGACAAAACTATTTTTGCATGTGCAAGTATGTCAGGACTTAAGTATAGTTAACGTGTCACCAGAAATCGTGAATTCGTTTGTAATTAATACCGACGGCACCTTACCGGGCTCTTCATGACTTCAATTAATTGTCAATTTTCTAAACTAAAATTTCTTCAAAATTAAAGAAAATACAGTTGGCGTACACGAGGTTTTGTTGTTGATATGACAAATCTCTACTCTCGTTTGAAAGGGTAGAACCCATGTTATATAGAAAAATAGATATGCAGCACTTTGCCCAAACCTTTTTGTAACTCAATGAGATAGAAACAGATGGATTATGTAGCAATTTATATCCCAGTTTTCTATCCAGAAGTGGAGGAGTAGTAGTTATTTTTAATCAAATTAAGATGTTTCAATTATGATCAGGCGGTTGTTATTTGTTGTTTTGAGTTCCATTGCTGGGTAAAACCAAAACTCAGTTCAACATCTTCTCTATCAAAAGGAAGGTTAATAGAAGACAAAGATTGCAGAACAGTTGACGGGGCTAGTGGTGTGGTTAGCAACGGAAAAACCAAATCAAGTTGAGATCTGTAAAGAAGGAAAAGGCAATTCCGTCAAGACCACGAAGTCTCATCATTCAAAATGAACGGTATCAACAACACTACTGCTTTTAATTTCTCTAATAACGAAACCAGCTCCAACTGCGACCCGAATCTCCCATTTGTGGAAACAATCGTATTTTGCTGTTTGCAGGCTATATCCGGATTTTCCTCGTTAACAGGAAATCTGCTCGTGTTGTTGTCGATTCACCAAACACACCGTCTTCGGACAGTCCCCAATATCTTTATTGCTTCGCTTGCGTCTGCAGATTTTCTCGTGGGACTCACAATGAATCCGCTGTACATCGCTATTGCAGTTCTCAGAGTGTGGGTTACTGACCACGCTCTCTATAAAATGGAAAACTTTCTGTGGACACAAACTTTAGTGGCTACGACGTTTAGCCTTTGCGCAGTCTCAGTAGATCGTTACTACGCTGTGACATCAGTGTTCCATTACCGTGTTGTCGTCACTGCTTCAAGATGTAAGATTACTGTTGTCATCATCTGGCTGGTTTCTTGTGTTCTCGCATCCCTCATTTTCTTCACGACAACTGCAGATCAAGCAGCGACGTTATTCTTTACAACTCAGGTAAGTAAGAAAAGTTTAGTTCTAGCAAATGCTACAATCTGGTTTTCTTTCTCACTGTCCTATCATGAAGTATGTCTGTCACTGGAGAAAGTAAACCGGTCCGAAAGTTGCTCTTACGCTTTTTAAAAACTTTACATTGACTAAATCAACAAGATGTACGAAAACTATAAATATAAGTTACAGATTTCTAGTAAAGGAATAAACCCCACTTTCGATACAATAGAATTGGATACGAGGCTCTGGGGTAAATAAACAAATGCAGTTATTTATTCGCACCTCGACTTCTATAAATTTTAAAACTTAAGTCAAATTTTGAACCACTCCTATCTTCTTAAGAACGTCTATTTCTTAGGCTGAACCGACAAATGTAAACTTCCTTCAGTCGACTGTGGATACACTTCTGCGCCATTTTCGACTGATGCTCGGAGAGCTCGTAGCCAATAACAAAAGACTGAAAGTATTTAAACTGCAGTACCTGCCACTGGTTTGACATTTTCAAAGTTAATGGAGTCACAACTGAAACAATCAGTTAATTGGTTTTCTTTCATTATACTCGATCTGGGAATCGCTAATCAGACAGCATTCCCAAGCGCGTTGAACTCATCTAGTCTGTTGTTAAGCATAGTTTCTGTTCCTTCCATAAACGAGATATCTCTGGTAAAGATATTAATACTGAAGCAGACGTCGCTGTTTCTATCTTTAATTTGAGGAAGCACTGAAAGTGAACTGACGCTAGCATTAAACCGACATCATCCGAAACCGCCATGTTGATTCAGTCACAAATGTCACTTTAAGCAAGTTGACCAATCAGAGTGGTAAACCAGAATACTAGGATACTGGCAAAACTTTTAATCGTCAATGTCCTCAGGCCCCGATATTTCATTCCCCC
>JAOEHT020305173.1:0-10199 GCA_025448195.2 Parazoanthus atlanticus
TTGAACAAAACTCTCATCCAAATCTGGTCACTCAACTCTCATACAACTCTCATCCTCGTTTGACTGCGCGCATGAGAATTGAACAAAACTCTCATCCAAATCTGGTCACTCAACTCTCACACAACTATCATCCTCGTTTGACTGCGCGCATGAGAGTTGAACAAAACTCTCATCCAAATCTCGTCATTCAACTCTCCTACAACTCTCATGCTCGTTTGACCTGGGGCGTTAGATTCGCTCCCAGGCTCCATTCGGATCTGTGCTCGAACCCGGTGATCCTGAGTTAAAGTACACCTCTGGTCACGCTTGTATATAGCAAACTGGAGTGCCTCTGGCCAGTTGGGAATTTCAAATATCTATAATTTCAATATATTATTATTTTAGTATTTCGTAGAACACCTGCAAAATACCTGGTAAATCTAAGCGCGTTTCCACGTTAAATATAGATATAGATATTTATACTGTATTTATTTTGTTACTTGTTTCGCCTAGTCCAAAATACATACATGTACACATGCATGGAATTGATTTCAACTCGAATTTAAGAGTAGCTGTAATAAGCCAATGTATCCGAGCAGAAATTACTAACTAAAGCTATTCTAAAACTATAACTGAAATTAATACTGAATAACAATACAAAAATACTAAAATGATATTGGAAAAACATTTCTTTGTTACACAAAAAAATCTTCTAACTCTAAGCTGACGAATTTTCTTTTTAAATTCATTATTAAATTGGTCACTTTTTTGTCTGAAAGGGAATTCCATAGTCTGGGAGATAAATAGCTAAAAGAATGAAGTCCATAAGTAGTAGTTCGTGGCTTGGGTATAGAAATAATGTGCCTTCCGCGAAGGTTATAACTTACAGAGCTGAGACTAAACATGTCAGCCGTTACAACTATACATGTAGGTTTTTGCTTAGGTGACGTAATCGCCAACTGCAGCTTGTCTTTAGTTGTCTTGTATATTCCACCTGGATATTGCACGCACCAACATACAACGATAGTTACAGCTATTTCAAAAATTGTTGTCCTGATGCAACATTTGATGCTTATTCAGACCGAAAGGAACTGTGGGTTGCCAAAACCCATGTATAAATTTGGACAACCAAATAGTTCTCAACATCAAAGAAAGTCAGATTCCTGTGTACCAGATAGTAAATAACCCATCTAAGCAGCTTCGGATGTACAAAGTGTGTTCGAGAGCACAATAAATGAGACAACTTTTTTTGGAAACAACTGTATTTCAAATGGCATGATATGTCCTTTTAAGTTTATGCTAGTTCAAGTACAAAGACAACCAGCCGAAGGTAAAAAGAAAGATTAAAAATCCAACAAATACTTTCTAAAGCAACGTGTTACCCACCTCTCCAGTGAGTTTTTCCATTTCAGCAGTTAGAGCAGAAAGCAGAGAACTCTTGCCGGTTCCAACTTTTCCCATGACGCCAATAAACTGACCCTTCAATAAAACAAAGACCCTTCAATAAAACAAACCAACATTTCTTAGTCTTAGTATATAATTACAACTTTTGAACTTGTGTACGACTATGTTTTAACTATCGTTAACCGAAGGTATAAGCATGCAGCGTAATCTTGCTCGGGAATTGTATCAACTGAAGTGTGTTCATCAACTCATACGGATAATTCTATACTTCAATTACATGTACATAGCAAGCAGAAGGGATTCTTATTAACCATTAGAATATCTAAGAGCTTGATTTGTCGTCGTTCCTTAGTGTGTTTGGGGCTGTCGTTAATCACTGGGCGGATCTAGGGGTGGTTCGTATGGTTCAGTCGAACCCCTAAACCCAAGAAAATGCATAAAACAGATTTTGACGAAAGCGGAAGCCTATTTATTAAAGTGTAACAATCGAACCCCCTAAGGTCATTCCGAACCCTCCTCGCTAAAATCCTGGATCGGCCTCAGGTACACAAAGATTTTGAACAATCCGAAGAGTACCACAACTACGATATCCGGCAAAAAACCACCGCCTGCCTCTTGCCAAATTATAACATAATTATGTGGGACCTTCGATAAAAGCTTAAGCTTCCCCTTAATACAATTTGACTTTCGCAGCAGCCAAACTAAACTTCAGAGTGACACAAAAAACGTCCAGGTTCCCGTAGCAATAAAAAAAACTGTAACGCAATTTTAAATATCTTCTTTTCGGTAACACACCATTGGAAATAAAAGAAACAGCTCGCAGTTTTGTTACACAGATAGCATATGAATAGATCAAACGTTACCTTTTGAATGGAGAGTTGTACATGTGACAGTCCTCGGAATACAAGGGTGGGTTGTCCTTCCTCTAGTTCATCGCCATCATTCCAGCTAAACCTTCCGTCAGTAATGGTGATAGCTGCACCGCTACCTGGGGAGCAAGGCAACAGATCTACACTGTATAGTAGTCAAAACTAACTTTTTTAGGTGCTAGTCTGTGGACTAGTGAGTCGGCCATATTATTAGCCCAAAGGAAAACGTACTAGTCAATACATCTTCTTATAACGGGAACAGGACCAAAGTGACGGGTTTGGTTAATTATCGTACAATATTCATTTAACTACACTTTGCTAACTAGGGCAGATGTCATGACACCCGAGGTCGTGTTAAGTGACGAAAACAAAATGGCACCCAGCCTCGTTTCTCATTCCATTCTAGTCTTAGGCCACTCTCTCTACATCAGAAGGAATCTTCCAAAACGGTGGATGGATCGATCCGAATATAAACGCTTTTGGCTCTAGTTTTTACGACTGAAAGAACCAAGTCACTCGAAATATGAAATTATGAAGGGATGATTTGAGTAAATAGTTATTTTAACAAGCTACTAGTCCAGCCAGCCAGTTCGTCAATGTCTTGCAAGTCCAGCACAAAAACTTACTGGCTAGTCTCAGACCAGTACACTATTGTTAGTTTCGAGCAATAACTGTAACATTTACAAATACATGCAGACACTTCAAAATGACTGATATACGGAACCGTACAACTAGTAATAAAAAAGGAGACTGTGGCAGTAAAAAACGAGAAAGGGACTGAGTTAGTGTTTGTATAATTGATCCAATCAAGAAATCAACTCCCTCGCAAGAAAGATAACTTCAAAGTTAATAAGTGTACCAAGTTTGAAGGTGTTTTGTTGGATATTAACAATGTGGTGATGTTTCAAAAATCATTCATTGCGGACACCTACCCTCCAAACCATACTAAAGTTTCTTATTACAGTGGCTTTAGAAAATTCACAGCAATTATTCCGTCAAACCATGTCAAACTTGGTAACTTACGAATTTAGATGCTGTATTTCTTGCACCGGTGTTCGTATTTTTCTTAAAACAACAGATATCTAGTACGCGGGAAATTTAACGGGAGAAAGATTTACTTTCAATGGCAACAAAAACACGAGAACAATCAAAGTACTATCTTATCATGAACACAAATATTTATTCAAGATGTCAGTTAAGACCTCGAGAGTAAAAATCAAATTTAAGGACTTCCTTGAATGAATCGGTGTCTTTTGCCCACGCTAGAGACGGGAGATGAGTGACATTACTCACCTTCCGATACTGTACTGAGTGTCGATGGCGAAGCTTCTAAATAATATCCGGTTAGATCCAGATCCTTTAGCGACAGAAAGGCTTGTATCCTTTGTAGTGATACCCAGGCCTCCATTAAGCCATTGAGAACCCAGGGAAAGGCGTTAAGAGGTGATATCAGCATGTTGAAAAGGGCCACACTGGTGAATACCTGGAACCAGTAGAATGAACTACATCAATGCTGAGCTACAGTACATTCTAACAGTTTGTAAGGTAAATAGTATGGATTTAATGGAGAGCTGCGGAAACTTGTTCAATCATTTGAGTCCATAAATCCACGTTCTGTGTGGATAAGAACGTGTGAGTTTGTTTCCAAGAAGCACCTTTGCTACTGCAAGCTTGTTTCCAAGAAGTAGGTAAGTAGTGAAGGTAAATATAGCCTGTTACAAACCTTTTGGTTCTATGAGCTTGTTTCCAAGAAGTAAGTACGTAGTGAAGGTAAAAATAGATTGTACAAACCTTTTGCTGCTGTGAGCTTGTTTCCTAAGAAGTAGCTTGGTAGTGAAAGTTAAAGTATATTGTTGAAAACCTAACTGCTGTGAGCTTGTTTCCTAGAAGTAAGTAAGTAAGTAAGTAGTGAAGGCAAAAAATTTGGCTGCCGTGAGCTTGTTTCCTAAGAAGCAGCTTGGAAGAGAAGGTCAAATAAATTGTTAGAAACCTTCGCTGCTGTGAGCTTGTTTCCAAGAAGTAGGTAAGTGGTGAAGGTAAAAATGGACTGTTAAAAACCTTTGCCTCTTTGAGATTGTTTCCAAGAAGCAGTTTGGCAGTGAAGGTCAAAAGATATTGTTACAAACCTTGGCTGCTGTAAGCTTGTTTCCAAGAAGCACGTAGGTAGTAAAGGTCAGGATTGAGATCAGAACTGGAGTCGTTGCCCAGAAGAACACACACCACGCATCCAAATACTTCCTGCCTTTCAAACTCTTTAGTTCTGCTGCCCTGCACAAAACAGTGAGATAATGTTCAGTCGGTAGTTGAAATATGTCAGCTGCAAGACCGAACACGGTTTCTTCTTTGCTAACGAAACCTACATTGGTATGAGCTACTGACAAGGACATCGACTTTAGACACCAAAACGTCACTTGCATGAGCGTGGTTAATATAACCAGTTCAGTAGAAAAACACTGTTTTGATGATCGCAAATTCCAATGACAGAGTCACCAACAATAACAATTACAGTGGATGCCAGTCATAATCATAGTCATAACCATAATTATAATCAATCAATGTTGTAGTCGCAATTACACACAAGCACATTGGCAATCACAGTGACACAGTCAAAGCGACAGTCAATGATACTAATATACCCTATCCATAAAAGCTTCACTTTCTATTAGCACCATTTTGCAGTTATGTTTTTGTGTACTGTAAATTTTATAAGGTGTATGAAAGATATCAGAAACACAGTTTTTACCACTGTTGCTGAGAAACACGACACAGGAACTCACACAAATCCAGCTAGATGTTGTTTTTACTTCTAAGAGTTACATGGTGCCACAGATTTAAACTGAAAGAATCTTTTGAGAACTCAAAAACGATATAAAAAAAAAACAGGAAATAGCCAACAGTAAAGACCTGTTCGATAAACAACACAAACCTTAGCTTTGTAATACTGTCTTTGAAATTCCTCTCCCATGCGTAGAATTTGATAACCCTTATACCACAGAGTATTTCGTTCATGACCTGGCAAGATATAATTGAAGGGTTAAGATCTTTAACAAATGTTCACAAGTTAATCAATGTATTGTTTGTTAATGTCAATTTCGATTAAGTTACGCTTAGCTTTCTTATTTTATTGTTAAAGGATTTCAAAGTTACCTCTGATCAATGGAACTTTTTGAGTAAATACTAGCTGTTATGATAAATCTACTCAGCTTTGCTTTGAAAACATTCAAATGTCTCAGAAATCCCTATTTATAAATGCCCAGATACGCGTAAAGCAAAACGTTACAAAGTTTCAGGTGAAGGGCTCGAAATAACGGCTATCTTCTAGCAAAATTACCGGAAATTATAATAATAATAATAATAATAATAATAATTTATTATTAATTATCGCTACAATGAGCTCTCTTGCTAGCAAAAGATTTATCACAGGCAACATTTCGCTAGTACTTTCATGTGAGATATTTTTCCTTCCACAATACCATAAAACAGACGTTTTAACAATATATTTTGTGAATAATTACTATTATGTGCAAAACGCATTGCCAAAAACTGATTTGAAACAAAACCTCGAACAGACGTATAAACTTCAGGAATATGGTACCTTCGAGAAATGGAGAAAAAGAAGTTTGAGGCAATGGAGTTAAACATTATTAGAAATGTTGGTTTTGCTAGTGCTGTGCCCCCTCCTGCGAGGTTTTGCTGGCAGCATTTCCCACTAGCAATTTGTTACTATTGACTTAAAAAACTAAATTTCGAAGCTTGTAGGTACATGTATGCAAAACTAACTTCTTATTTGGCGGAGATCTAGCGCAAAACCCTTTTTCGTGGAGAATCCCGTTTTTCTATCCCACTATTTATCAGTCGTTTACTATGGTTTTCTCGAACTTCCGCTATGTCGAACATATTTGACATAACGGGGGATCACTGTGCAAAATAGAAAGTTGACGCCTTATGCTGCTATACAGAATACTCGCCAATTCAATTATACCTTTACTCTCCCATCCTTTTGAGCCATCATCTCTTTACTCAGTTGCTGTATTTTGATCGCTAGATATCTGTTGACGGGCACAAGTAACAGCGCAAAGCCCAGACCAGCCAAGAAAGCCAAACCAACCTGCAGAGAAAAAGCAACTGGTCACACTTGGACATAGCCTTACATATAAATATAAATATAATCACTAAGTTGTTAAGTATTTCATTTAGTAACAACTACCTATACTGTATTTCGGTTAGGTTTGAGCTAAAAAAACCCATTTCTTTGCCGATTTATCTGACCGCAAACTTTCGTGGAGAACAAAAGTAGATATAGACTATTTTCATAATATGCTCCAATGTCCATAAACAATAACTTCAAGTAGAGCTCAAGTTCCAAGTTCTCGTACATTTGCTGTAATGCTGGAACTTGGATTCGACTAGAACTTATTGTTTTGTATGGGCATTGGGCAAATTATGAATCAAAATAGCCTATGGAAGTGTAAATATAAATGGAGTGAAAAAAGGTTGTGAGCGAACCTGCTGATGAAGAAGGTACAAGGAGACAGCAATCTGGAAAGGCAAACTCCAAAACTGATGGAAGCTGGGACAGAAGTTCACTACTCTGTCGGTATCAGTGCTCATGAAGTTTATAACCTGGAAAAGATTTGAGGAAATGAGATCAATAACATATCCAAATTAGCATAACATGACTTCAGACTATGTTTAATACAATGAGGTTTTAGTTTAAGTGAATAGTAGAAGTATACTTAAAAGAAACGAGCTAAGAAATGAAATGGTATGAAATAAGATGCGGTGGGGTGAGGTGAGACGGGAAGAGATGTGGTGAGGTCAGGCCAGGCCGGTTTAGGTCAGGTCAGGTCAGGCCAGGCCAGTATAGGTCAGGAGAGGTCACGTCAATCAGGTCAAGTCAGGCGAAGTGAGGTGAGATAAGGTGAAATGAGGTCAGGTGAAGTCAGGTGAGGTGAACTGAGGTAAGATGACGTGGGATGATGAAGCGAGGCAAAGCGAGGTAAGGTGAAGTGAGATGAGGTCACGTCAAGACAAGATGAAATGTAGGTCAGTTCAGGTGAGTGAGACGAGATGAGGTCAGTTCAGGTGAAATGAGGTCAGGTGAGGTCAGGTGAAATGAACTGACACAGAGGAGTTGAATGGGTTGTATAAGATGCTAAGCGATAAGAACGGCCAAAAATAGTAATGAGGGAGAATGAAACAAACTATTGATGTTTCCTAATGTAAGAGATGACTTGGTACGAGATGATTTTGTTATTCAGCTGCAACATTTACAATACCCTGCAGCATATTTGAAAAATGTTCAGTGTCATTCCTAACAATCTTATAAGTCTTACTTCTCCAGTAGAAAATTTCACAAGTGATGTGGAACTGACTGAAAGAGCTTTTTGGTAAACAGTGGTTATAACAGCTGCCCTGATCTTGATTCCAACTTTATTGACCTATAACATAACGTGCGAAAAATATGTTAAAAGGAATACGGTAGTACGATACAATGCGTTTATTAGGGACGTTGGCAGTCAGTATGGCGGCGGCGACGAGGGCAGCACACCCTACGCTACTCTCGTGTTCTCCCAACCTCCCAAGTGTTGACATCAAGCTACGTCACATGGAAAACTATTTTATATTTCTTTTATTAAATAATTAACGGAAAAAAGGCCGGTCTCAGTTCAAAACAGAGCGCGAGTGTATGACATACTCTCATGTCACACGAGTTTTTAACCAATCACAGCGCGCGTACTATACAAATCATTTTATAATTGCATGTGGAAATGCACCAAGCTTTCGACCAAGCTTATCACCTTGTCACCGTCGAGCGAAAAATACAACGTGGAAAGCAAAACGTTTGGGTTTTGTAGAGAACGTGAACGTCACAAACAAACTGCCCTGTAGTTAGTTCGGCCGTTTAACTGTCGTCTGCAGTTTGTACCATTCATACTCTTTAACGCAATTGAATAATAAAAACGCCTGGATGATACGCAAACAAAAGAGAACCCAAGAAAGTATATTTTCAGCAGATGTCGTCCAAGCCGTTGCCCATTCGGCTGCTAAAAGTGGCTAATGGTAGATAACGTATCGTACTGCACCAAGCATTTTTCTTTCCTCAAATTTAAGGATAGTAAACGAGTCTGTTTACGACTAGTACACAGGTATTATAGCTTGTGTTTTTATTTTAATCTGAAAGATTGGTCTATGACACTCTTCTAACAGCTGCACCTGATTTTAGCTGTTAAAAGAGTGTCATAGACCAATCTTTCAGATTTCAAAGTCGATTTAACGTTGCTATCTTATTTTCATTACAAGATATCCGAGTTTGTCATTTGAATTTCATCGTCAATTTTGGTACTTCTCGTAACTTTCATTAAAGTTGGCCTCCACTCCGCCAACATCACGCCACTGCTTCCGATCGTTTGTTGTAACGAGGCCGAGACTTCCGAGATCACGGCTGTGTCAAGTTTTTCGATTTAGCCAATGCAAACTATTCTCGCCAATGTATTTAATGTCCACTGATTTGTTTTGCCATTTGGCCTATTTTGTTGCGATATTTTGATCGAACACAGGGCATTTTTCAAGCTGCTATCAGTTAAACTTCATATGCGCGCTTCTGGTTCCATCGATAACTTCAAGTCTAGATTCAAATCTTGTAGACTTCAGTGAACGATGCAACAGCTGAGATTGTTGACCAACAAATTTATTGATTATATTATTTTCTTTTCTGTTTTTTTTTTTTTCACAATGTCATTTATTTATAGACGGATTTCTGTTGATGCGATGTTTGTGAACCTTTTCAATTTCAAGCGCCTCCAAGACTTGTCTTTCAATGAGACCTTTGTCTCTGAACTCCAATCAAGGACTGATGGATTCACTAATAACGATAATCGAAATCTTCCTAATGCAACAGCTGAGTCAGTGATCACTGGTAGCAGGGGTTTTTAATGGTTAAAGTTTGGCTTATGGTGATGGTTAGTTGTGTCTGTAGTTATTGCTCACGGAGAGTTTGCTGCAACGACTCCAAGACTTCAGAACACGGCTAGCTGTGTCAAGTTTCGAACTATTAATGCAAGCTATTCTCGCCTATGTATGTTATTGTTCATCGTCTTGTTTTGCAATTTGGCATATTTTGTTGTGTTATTTCGATGGAACGAAGAGCGTTTTTTCAAACTGCTATCAGTCAAACTTAGGACCCGCGCTTCTGTTTCAGCCGTAAACTTCAAGTCTAGATTCAAATCTTGTAGACGTCAGAGAGCGATGTAACAGCTGAGATTGTTGACCAACATGTTGCGTGTGGAGTTACAGGTTCCACACAAATACACTCGACTGTATTTTTTTGTTCTTTTGTTGTTTGCTTTTTCTGAGTTTTTTACAATTTTATTTATTTGTAGACAGATTTCGTTGACGTAATGTTTGTCACACCTGACTCGTCAAATTCGCTTCTAATAAAATTGTGTCAATTACAGATCAGATACAGGACCCCGTTAGCCGCATGTCAATCCTGTGTGTTTATCTCAATGTCAACACTTTGAAGTGGGCTTTAGATGGCGACTGCAAAAGTAGATGTATCTGTTCAACTATCATGACAATTTTTTCCAGAACAGGATAACTAGTGTCTTATGAGCTTCTATAGGATGACCTTAAGTTTCTCAACTCATTTCAGGTCCGGCCAAGACATTTCCAAACCTGACTTCAATTGTAAATATGTAGCTAACACTAATGCTCAGAGAGATGTTTGTAGATTACAGTATGCATACGGAAGGTGGCTAGCGGCCTGCAAGGATGTAACAGCTGACATGACGGCCGACTTGAAGCTCTGTAAGGCAGGAACCTTGGCCACTTCATTTTGAAGCCTGAGGTACCACGTTCTTTTAGTTTTTAATCTTAAACTCTTGGAGATCCTTTGTCCGCGAATGTGTAGTTCTACTATAAGCGTGAACTGTTATTTTCGGAAGT
>JAOEHT020305261.1:0-10199 GCA_025448195.2 Parazoanthus atlanticus
TCGGAGCAACTTAAGTGCATTACAAAGGATGGAAGCAAGCAATGTCGACATCCATCACTATTGTATTAGCAGGCCATCATTGATCTTAAATACTCTTCGTTGGCCATCATTACTTGTCATTGATTTGCTATCCAATAAAATATGTGAGAGAGATGGTATGCGTTATGCACTTTAAACAGTATGTTCATAGATCTAACATCATCTATTCCCTTCCTTGCAGCTTACTGGGCAATTTGATCCTACAACTGGTAAGACAACATTTGAAATATTTAACTTGACTACCCCCATCCCATTCCCCTTCAAATTTACAATGGTGCCACTGTGTCCCCTGCCTATTAGGTCATGTTGTTACGCCCTTAAAAAGGAATTTTGTATCAGCGTACATACTATATGTACGGTAATCGATATACTACCAAACACCAAATGCTGAATCCATATCGTATAGTGTTGTACCATATCGAAGTAAATAATAGAAATGTCTTGTTGTCTTGTGATTTAGGAAAAGTGGCGGCCAACTCTACCGGACAAAGAGGAAGCCCTGTCTTCTTCAACAAGCAGGTAGGGTATAAGTCTCGCCCTGCTAAAGACAAAGTTAACAAAAACAAGAAGGTCCTAATTCCTGAATTGGTTGTGGTAAATCCATATAATGACCGTTCATTTTCCTTGTCTTTAGATTGCAAGTGTTTGATGTGATTCATTCTAACTTTTTGAACCAATCGTAGTAAACCATTGATTTTCCTTGTCTTGTAGAGTAGTTAAGTACGTTCAAGACCACAGGTTGAGAGTTGTAATAATTTTTTTGAAGATGTAGCAATGATCACCGTGCTATAACGTATCTTTAATTTTGTTTTTTGGAACAATACAAATTTCAGCTCATTCCCGGGTCTGTTTTTACAACTCAGAAAGTGATTTCATTTCTCAAACAAGAAATGAAGAGCCTTGCTAGTACTGAGCTTGAGTCATGTAACATCTTCATGTATCTTCTCTGTGATTTGGTAATCAAACAATGACAGTCCTGAACGAAGCCAAAATTATGAAATTTTTCCATTGCTCGGCAAAACACGTTAGAAATTCAAAAGTAGCTTCTGCTACAAAAATATTGTTCAAGCACAACGTTGCAAATGTGGTGCGGATGGCTTAATTCCGAACGGTTGTGGCGGATTTCAGTTATGAGTGGTGTCCCGGAGCGAATTTAGTATTGACCCATAGGATAGATTATTAAGTGACCTAATATAGCGCCAAAAGGCACTGATCCTATAAAGTTCTGTTTGATAAAACGCAAATTAAATCCCTTTAATCAATACACTTTTGAGTAAACAAAGTTTGGAAAGCAGCAGTTTTAAATGGACAAAGCGTGAAACTGGCCCTTTAAACCTTTCAGCCCCAGCTAGTTTAGTAACATGTATCTTCTCCTTACAATGTCAATACAAAATACGTTGTTTGGTTGTGAGAACAAAAGAACTGATCACACACACAGCAAACTATCTAATATGAAAAGCGAAATTCTCCCAAACTGTTTTAAAGAAAAGTATGGATGTAATTTAGGAGAATTTAGTAATACATCATATGTCGTGTTTGGGGTTAAAAGGGTTAAACAAAACAAACCATCTGAAGCAAAGAAATTGCAGTATGAGAGATACTAAACAATTCATGATCTGTTATGTAAAAATTATAGTAACTGTTGTAATCCTTACACAAGAGCCATTGTCAGAGTTCGTTTTGATTGTAAATAAGCTTTCTTTCTGCTAAGTATTAGGTGTTGGTGGTTACCACTAACAATAAAAATAACGTTAGCAACAGTAGTAGTAGTAATAATTTAATCAGTTATGTTATTTATTCAATTACTTTTCAATTTACAAATACACTTTTTGATCCAGAGTCATTCGGGGTATTCTGGAAAGAAGTATTGTAAACCATAAGATTACGAAAATAACGGCACTATTTTCTTGAACACTGCAGAATGCCCAGGTGTCTTCTCCATTATCAAATGGGACTGGCCCGTCTCCACCACCCCCACAAACGGTAGCAACTACTAAGGGATACCCCCTTAGTTTTGTAATCCAGGGTAACTCGGGCACGAAATCTTCAGGAGCTGGTAACAATATTGCAGCCCCTACAACCACACCCGTGTCTGTTGCTAACTTCGCCAAGGGACAAAGTTTGGTATTCAATAATATGGGCGTGGCCCAGCTCCAATCTCAGACTCACGTGATAGGAAACCAACAGGTTACGGCGCCTTTACAGCAACAGAGAGGTACTGCTTGTGTGTGCTCAGTTGTGAAAGTCTGAGACTACAAAATAATCGATATTTTTTGCATAAATACACTGTACACGATTGATGAAAAGTATTTTAGTTTCATATTTACTTTAAATTTATAGTTTGCCCTTTTGGTTGAACCCTTAATTCGGAAGAGGAACAACAGTTCGTACCTCAGTCAAATAGTCCTTATTAAACAGATTGCAATGCTACACAATTTAATTAAGCTTTTTAATTAATAACATTGCACTTTATGCTCAAGTTTACCTCATTTTAACAGTCGCTTAGTTTCGTTGCTTAAACGATACGTCCATGTCACACAAGTCACAAATGTCAAATAAACGATACGTCCATGTCACACAAGTCACAAATGTCAAATAAACGACACGTCCACGTCACACAAGTCACAAATGTCAAATAAACGATACGTCCATGTCACACAAGTCGCAAATGTCAAATAAACGATACGTCCATGTCACACAAGTCACAAATGTCAAATAAACGATACGTCCATGTAACACAAGTCACACATTTTCCAGGCCGACATTGCTCTTTCAAGCTCAGATGTTGCATTCATAATCAAATCCAAAAAACATGTACTATTTTTCACTTCAAATTGTGTCCGTTTGAATAAGACATCTGTCTTTGTTTTCTCTTTCTACGCACTATAAAAATAAAGATATATTAGTTAATGTTTAAAACTGTTTTTGAGCCGATATTTTTTTCTGATATACAGCGAAATATATTTTGCAAAACCAAATTCATTTATCAACCAAAATTTTTATCGGCTTAAACGAGCACAATTTATCGAACTCCTTCCTTGCTTCCGCCTATGAACTTTTGCAACAATTTTTTCTTCAAGAGCTGGTTTTTACTTTGGTTTCTTTAAACAGTACCACAAATACTAAATGAGATTTAGTTCACGCTGTATAATTCATGCAATGAAATGGTTTTTCAAGAAAATTGGTCAATATTTTTCCCTAGGTAATACAAAACCTTGAATACTATTAGTAAGTAAACCTGGACCTCCAATCAACAACTGAAAAAAAATTATATGACTAAGGAAGAAACTATCGACTGGCAGAAGTTATTCATTTTTCAATTTTTACATGACCCACATAATATTTTTAGTTATTTCTTGAGTTTTTAGAAAATGACAAGTGTCTGTCTAGTGATGGTTTATGTAAGAGTTCAAAACTTGGGACCTCGGTAAGGACCCGTTAGTTACTGGTTTAGCTGGTGGGTTGTTTAGACCACCCCCTACCCCCATGTTAGGACAAACCTCAGTAAGAACCCGTTAGTTACTGGTTTAGCTAGTGGGTTGTTTAGACCATCCCCTACCCCCATGTTAGGACAAACCTCAGTAAGGACCCGTTAGTTACTGGTTTAGCAGGTGAGTTGCGTGAACCTCTCCCTTGTTGGAAAACGTTTGCTTCAAGTATCGCTAGGGTTTGTGTACATATGGATATTTGAGTCTCTGTGGCAAAAATGAGCTTTACACAATACGTTGAAGCAGTACCTTGTTGCATTTTCCCTGTAAGTTTGAGAAATAATTGGTGAGAAGATTTTAGAAATATCCTCTAGAGATGGTGGGTTACTAGAATATGTTAAACTAATATATTATTATATTCTGTATTAGAATATGCGTGCCCTGTATGGTCTGCGCTCCCAGAATACCTATCTGATTTAATAGAGTTAGTGCAGAAGAAAGCATTTCGAATCATCTTTCGTGATACTCGCTATAGACGCCCAAGTTATGGCATCCTTTCCAACACTTAAGGAAAGAAGAGTGAAGACTTGCATAGAATTTTTGAAGAATGCAAAGAAAGCGAAACTTTCTTATAGCTCGGTGTCTAAGATGTCCTCGATGCCACCCACCATGCCCTACAACCTACAGTGACGATAACTAAGCGATTTACTGAATGTCGTACAGTTAAATATCAGCAATAACATATATTTACCTAAATATTTATGTATTTGTTACTTTGAGGTAAGACATGTTTAATGTGTTTTCAATATGTATTTGTAAATGAACCCTTCCTTGCAATTCAGCCTACGAGGCAAAGAAGATGGATAAGACATTATATTATATTGTATTGTATTGTATTGTATTGTATTATGTTATATTATATTATATTATGTTATAGAAATCGTAAGTTTTGAGCTCTTCCCTTAGTGGTGGAAACATGCTCACCAGAGTTTTGTTGCAAAGTGTTGACTTCTGTTACATTTTCTTCACAGGTAAAGCTGGTACACGGGTTAATACATTTCATAAGACTGTTCAACAGAAACAGTCTGCAAATTCCCTCCATGTAAAGATTCCTCAGTCGCCATCTATACAGCAGGCATCGCCTGGACAAGCATCTCCTCAGCAAACCCAGCAACAACAGAGGAGCGTTATACCCAGCAGCCCCCAGCAGGGGCAACAAACACTGTATCTAAATCATCAACACATTCCTACGTCACAACCGCCTATCGCACAATTAAAACAACAAGTTGAACAGCAGCAACAACAACTTCAAGAAATTACCCTTCAGCAACAGCTTCAACAGCAACAGCAATTTCAACAGCAACGATTTCAAACTCAGCAGAAACATCAGCAGCTCAATGCACAGTTTCTGAAGCAGCAATTACCAATCCAGCCGCGAATTGCGCCGGCACCTCCACAACCTACACAAACCTTTATCTCGCAGCAAACCATTGCTGGTCAGAATATCATTGTGAAGACTTCAGATCAACAGCTGAATAGTCCTCCTGGTGCTGTGTTTGTTAAAAGCGAACCAAGGAGAGATCTACAACCAGCCGTGCTGCAAAAGCCACAATCTAATGTTGCGTGATCCGGCTTAAATTTGCGAGTGTTCTGTATCCTTCTTCACTCTTCATTCATACTGTTTATAATAGAGAAGTATTCATTGTTACTCGCCCCTATCACTGAAAAGATTGAGTGTTAGAATGACATGCCGCTCAACGCTGCGCTCGACCAAGATGAATATTGATGGATCGATCAAGACAGTATTCGGTAAAGCCAATTTGTTTGAAAGTGATACTGCCCATAATTATTGAATTTCAACTGCTATCTTGGATTCATGGTGTAACAAGAAGGGTTTGCCAGTCTTTTTGAATATCTGAATGCATTCAGCACGTAAGTTTTACTGTCAACGGATAATGTAGTTCCTTTGCCTGGAGGACACAATTCCTTCACATTTCAACAATTTCTCCACTCCTGGAACACATCGATTCACTACGTTCCTGGATGGCATTGATGCGTTCTGGACCACAGTACCTCATTCCGTAGTGCCTTGGTGTCTTGCTACTAATCTAACCTCCCAGGTGTTGTGTTTCAATCCCAATTTACCAACTTCGCAACTTGGCAATTTCATATATTTTGTACATCCCACAATTAATAGGCCATTCCTTTATTATTTTTTTTCAGTTTATTTTACAGTTGTGAGTTATTTATTTTTTTGCTTTTCCGGCCCCTTTGTTATTATAAGAAACAAAACAACAGCCTATCTTAGATTCCGGTCCCCACCAACAATATTTAGTCTAGTTTAAGGCTTAGTTACATTGGGCAAGACAAATTCGTAGATACCGCGGAACGCTAAACAAGAGCATTTGGGAAGTGAAGAGCACATTTGTAGAATTCGTTGGGGTAAGTGATGTTGCCGTGCAGCTTAAATTGGGGCAGTCACGGTAAAACGCATCCTGTAAACGTGAAACGGATTTCTTCAAATAAACACAGAAACCCCCAAACATTTTTTCAAAGAAATGGTAGAATAATGTTTTATCTTGAGTTTGGTAACTTAAAAGAGGGTAGGGTTCGATAATTTCTTCCCAGGCCGGAACGAAATTGCAGATGATAATAGTAATAATAATAATAATAATAATAATAATAATAATAATAAAACACATTTCTAAAACGCAAATTAGCATTTAAATGTTCAAATGCGCTAACTATTCACATTCTCTGTGCAAAACGTTAAGCAATTGAAATTGTTAATAAAAAGTAAAACTGAAAGCAGACTAAAAAACTGGAATCTGATACGCATTCGCATGCAGTGTTAAAGTAACCAAATTTGAGGTTAAAGTTTAGTCTAGCCTTTCTTGGCAATATTCTTACAGTTTTCAAATCCGTGTGACGTTACAAGCATGCACATTTACCGTGGCTGTCGGACCATATATGGAGGTGTAAGGAGTTTCCAGTCTATTGTTCTAGTTGGGCATCTGTTGGAAACTATTAATACAATGAGCTTTTACTCGAAGATGGACCTATCACCATCGATGACATTTTTACCCAACAGAAAAGAGATTATAAAACAGAGAAATAGTTTATTTATATATCAAATAATGTGCAAAGTGCTACGAACATTGTAAATTTATTATATTTAAAGAGTCCACAAGCAGAACTTGCAAGTGTAGATCTTTGCGGTGATAGCATCAGAGTTCGAGATCTGGTTTTGCTTTAATTTGTTTGTGTTTTACTCGCTTGTTTTGTTTCTCCCAAGCAGCAACAAAACCTGTTGTATCTCTTCACATGCCTTTGTGTTTGTCAAACAAACATTTAAACTATACACTACATGCGTGGCTATAACTTATTTTTTATATTTTGGTTTCTTTTTATTTGTCAGAAGATTGTTAAAAGTCTGAAATTGTTGCTGTTACAAAGTTTACGTGTATACGAGGTACCTTTTTCAGAAGAACTGTTTCACGCGTTCATTTCAAGTTAAATCAGCTTTAGTTAACGGATTACACGATTGGGACGTGTAGCGACCAAGTGTCAACTGAAGTTGAACCGTTACGTATCATTATTGCCATTAACTTGAAACATTTTTTACATAGCGAGTAGCGCTAAAATGGGGTATTTAGTTGGTACCTCCAGACACACGTTACTTCGAGTCGTATTCGTACATATCGTTCTGCAGATATCAGTTTCGTGAACTGATTACCAAATCATTTATTAGGATGCTTTTAAAAGATCGTTTGTATCCGCTGGTGGTCACTTAGTTCAATTCGTAGACACCTTAAAAAGTTCCTTAATTTCCAACCATTTACTAGTGTGTTTCACCTCTTAAAGAGAATGATCCGCTGCTGTATCAACAAATTGCGCCCAAAATCCGCGTTGAACGAAGCTTAGGTCTGCTGCACAGCAGATGAACGATACTTGGTCTTGTAAGCCCACAAATCGTGGTTTTTCTAATAGCGAATTTTTGCTTTTGAATTTACCGGCGCCGCAATCTTGAAATGTCACGTCTTACGGTTACAAGCCAGGCTCCACTCTTGTCTAGTATGGGAAGGGGCGTGGTACCGCAACCACAGCACGTCACATTTGAAGATGGCGGCGCCAGGTAATTCAAAAGTGTAAAAATCGCCACGAGAAAATACGGATTTGTGGGCTCGCAAGACCAAAGCATCGTTCTTCTGCAGGAGACCTAAGCTATGTTTAAAGAGTATTTTTGGCGCAAAATACAACTTGCTGAAACATCTTAGGATTCTTTCACAGGTTTTGAGTACTCCAAACAGTGTTCAAGAATAAAAGCAATAAACTGCTTTTGGAACTTACAATTGCGAAGAGAAGACTCTGTTGCTATCACTTGCACTGATATAAGGAAAAAATGTCAATTGTTATTGGTAAATACTGTTGAACATTGAATGCTGAATTTTTCTTGAGAAAAGATTAATTTATTTTATGGTGTGAAATTCAAAATTTTCATGTCAATAGGTAGCTTAGTAAACTTGCATATTTCTCAGCAACGTTTCAGTCAACTTAGGTAAGTCATCAGAGGCAGATGTAAAATAAGACTATTTTTGGTCATAGTGTATGCTCCATTAATGGCCCTCTGTTATCTGGTAATGTAATTACTAGTTACTGTGCTGGTGGCATTTTATAGCTTTGTTACTAGGGTACTAATTTTGTATGTGAACCTCGCTATACTGTTTACTCTGGCCTTTTATCTGACCAGAGTGGCAGTTAGTAGACTTCAAGCATGGCTACCAGCAGTCGTGAAAACAATTTCCTTACACCAGCCTTCTCTGTTTCTTCCACCCTGTATTTAAATACAGTGCAGCTGTTTATCAAAACAAGACTAGTTACTAGCGAGCCTTTAAGGACCAGCCCATAAGTACTTACTTGTCAATTTCAAGAACTTTCAAATTGATAGAACACGTTATTTTTGCAGTATTTTCTACTTATGTTATATTTTACCTTTTTCATAAAAAGTAAAAAAGGCTAAAAAATCTTGGAGTGTCTCCTTAATTCCAATTTCAAATCGAGAATGCTACATACTGTTTCTGATTTTAATGCTCCTGCTCTTCCAAGAATTCGTAATCGGTATTTTTAAACAAGATTAATTTCCTAGTCTGTCTTTTTAAACCAGATAATCGTATCTATCTTCCTTAACGAAATGTTCCAGAATTGTTCAACAAACTGGTCTTGCAGACACGTACTAATTGTAAGCTACGTTGGGTGGAGCATTTCCATTTTTCAGACTTCTCTTTAGAATATCCTTCTGTGGGATTGGCAGGTAAAATACATGTTGAAGTTTGTTTCGGTTACTGAACCCATTATACTGGGATGTAGTAGTCGTGAGGAGATATTCAACAAACCTCTGCAAGAGCTCCCCGCTGTTGACACATTGATAGCCATAAGAGTAATTTAACACGGGTCTAAGTTACAGTTCTACTTTCCTGGCTGAAACTCAGTTATGACATAATATTATTACTGTGGTTGTAGTTATCGTTGAGTCGATTTTGCTTGTCTGTTAGATTAAACTAGTATTTCATTACTTTCTCTTTGAAGCTAACACAACTTTAAAGACATATTTTCAACTAGAACTGGCAAGAAAAACGACCTAGTACAACATTTACTTTTGTGTTTTTACGGACCTCGGCATTGTCATCAACACTCGTGTCATCGAATTTCCAGCTTCACTCATCGGTTGTTTGGAAACCAAAATCAAAAGAAGCTTTTGTAATTTGTTAAGACAATTTTGTATGTTGTATGTTTGATAAACAAGCAAAATCGACTCTGTAAGTGTGATTTGTGTCATTACAGTTTACTGTTATGGTTAGTTTTGTGGTTATGTCCATGGATGATGCGACAGAAACCTGAGGATTGACCAGTAAGGAAGTCACTCGCTTTACAGAAGGCCATAGGTGGAACAGATTTCAATTGAAACTAACTGCGCAGACTACAATATCCACCTTGCTGCTGTATTTTAAAATATGAAAATGTTAATGGAAATAGGAAGAAAACTGTATAGTACTTTAGTAATTTGTGTGTGAAATATTGAACCAGAGAGATGGCTGAATTTTTCTTCAGCATTCAATTCATTCGCTTTTATATTTGCAATTTTGTAAATAAACTATTTATAGTATTCACTTGGAAATATATGAAAGAATTGGAGTGTTGCGTTTGTGATGCTGTTTGAGAAAAGGGAAACTCGCCATCGCGTTTTTTTTATTGGCCGCTTTTTCTTGGGTATTCTTTCACTTATTCGTGCAGTAGATCGTGCACAGATAATAGCTATTACCCTTTTGTGTTCAAAAGGTACTGTTACACGAGGCAATTTTTCGTGCAACATGTCTCGCAGTGGCGTTGCGAGACAAGTTGTAGAAGGGAGCCGGGTTACACGGCACAATGGCTCCTGCAACTTAAAAAAAATAGCTGCAATCGTTGCGAAAAGTACAACCGAATTCTACTTTATCTGCAACTTGTCTCGCAACGATTTTGGCCATTGCAGGGATTGTTACACGCTGCAATTGCTCTGCAACTTGTCTCGCAATGGCGTTGCGAGACAAGTTGCACGAGAATTGCCTCGTGTAATATCGCCGTAAGTTCACCGTTTGTTAATTACTTTTTTTGAATTCTCCGCAGCTACATTTTCCTTTCGCGCTTACGGTCAATACATGAAATGGTTACAACTTGCTTTTCTGTTAACCCTCT
>JAOEHT020305351.1:0-10199 GCA_025448195.2 Parazoanthus atlanticus
CGTTACTTTAGGGCGAGAGGGTCGTTACATTTGGGGAGTCGTTACTTTCGGGACTTTACGGTGTTTTAACTCAATTTACGGTAAAAAAGACATATTCCCGTATTTTACTACAAGTGTAATGCGTGTCTTGAGAATTTTCTAATAGATTATCATTGTCAATGCCATTGTCACTGTTATGATCACTGTCACTGTCATTATGATTACGACTATCAACATAATAATAATAGTAATAATAACAATAATAATAATAATAACAATATCATTACCACTACCATTATCATTATCATTATCAATGTCATTATTTTTATCATCATCATTGTCATTATCATTATTACCTTCTGCCAGTGCTCTTTCTCTTAGGGTCATCCTCCACCGGTATCACGTCCCCATTGCAGTACCTGTACCCTTTGCTAAGATTACTCTTTCTCAGTAAGGGGCTTGGAGGTGCCACTGGAAGAAGGGCCCGCTCATTATTAAGGTCTGCACTATTGTTCCTCGAATGACCCAGTTTCATATGCGCCAAAGTGGGACTTTTTGTATTCTCTCGCTTTTGATCCTTATCCAAACGGGATTTCACATCCACCAAGGTCTCTGATATACTTCTTCGTATTCTCGGTTTTAAGTCACTGTCTGGAAAAGAATCATTTTAAAAGTATAATTTATAAGTGAGGGGTTAACCAGTAAGTGCTGAGCGGCCAAACCTTCTGGTTACCCCCTCACTTACGTGTTCATTTGACGTTTATAAACCATCTTTATTACCCACGACCGGCTCCCATCTGGCCTTGTAGCTCAGTTGGTAGAGCAACGGTGATCTGTTCCGGAGGTCGTGGGTTCGAATCCCACCGGGGTCAGAGATTTTTTCTCTCTCTCTCCGTGTGGGCCCATTTCCTTTCTAGGGCTGTCGCTCAGAAGGAATTATTTGGGATATTTGTACAGCACTTCAATTTACCACATTTAATCACAGTATACTTCTTCGCATTCTCGGTTTTAAGTCGCTGTCTGGAGAAGAACCATTAAGTATAATTTATAAAAATGTACTGCTCCTGTAGAAAGAACACTCAGCATCACACTCTTGTTTTATAAGAACCTTTTTATAAGATCGTTAAGGCTCAAAAATGCTAAAAAAAAGTTCAGTTTAGTTTATTTAATTTGTCGCATAAATCACAAAGGAGAGTAATCAAAATAAGCTGGGTGTGACAGGGGAAAGGAACAAAACTTTCGTCCCAATTGAGACCTAACCCCCACGTTTAAAAAGGCTAAGATGATCTTAATGTAAAATTAGAAAAAGTGAAAAAAAAGTGGAGTATAAAATAGTACTGACTGTGTTAGAGTGCACATGTTTAAGAACATGTTTAATAATACACTTCGGGCTGAGACTAAGAAAATGATATTTCTCTGACTGTATAGTCTGGGGAATTGGCAAAAATAGATATTTTGCCAGCACGGGCCAGAAGACTGGGTCTGGTCGGCAGGGATTATGGGTAATTAGGAGGCTTTAAAATGTCAATTGCCCTGTTTCACTATGACGTCACGGGATGCATAATAACACAAACAAAATTACTCTTATTTTCAATTGAGAAAAGTCCGAATTAGTTTTATTTCATCTTTACTCCACTTATTTGACCATAGGAACAATTTATTTAAAAGTTCAACCGAAAAAATCCTATCGCGGTGTTTTGTAAGCGTCAAAATATGGTTTGTGTACATTTTGTTTTGCCCTACTTCAGTCTCACAATGCAACGGTAATACGTATTTTGAAAGTGAATTACCACTCATCCTGATGCATATGTGATCCACAAAATTATCGAAAATGTTAGTAAGCAACATTATCACTTCATTTAAGTTTTAAAATTGCAGTATGGAGACTTCTGTGGAGAGTTTGAAGTATGTAAACAAACTGTGACGTTATAGTGAAATAGGACAATTGAATGGTACCTTTTGGAGTTAAAATACCCAGACTGGTACCCTCTAGGGGTTCAAAAAAATTTTCTGTCTGACGAGCATCGCCGCCCTTCTTATAAGGGAGTCCGCCCCCCACGGGTTTGAAACTCCTTCAAACAGAACCATGTTATCTGAAGGAGTTTCAAATTGTTACATTCTATAAAGAACGAGTTTCACCTTGTCTCTTCAACAAAGAGCTTGTGTCGCTGTTTGACCGAGGGAGGTCTGGTGAGACAGCCCTATCTGTTTCACTTGCACTTGATGGCTTCATAAGGGTTTCAATATCACTGCTGCCATCACTGGTCTCCCAGTGACCACTGTCACGGTCACACTCTCCATTCACACCTTTCTTCTTCTTCTCTATAGTTATAAAGTAAGGTATTGTGTTACACATTAGATACCGATCTGCTGTCACGGTCACACTCGATTCACACCTTCCTTCTTCTTCTTCTCTATAATTACAAAATAAAGTATTGTGTTACACATTAGATACCGATCTGTTGCCACTGTTACACTCTCCATTCAGACCTTTTCTTCTCTATAATTATAGTAACGTATCGTGTTACACATTAGATACTGCTCTGCTGTCACGGTCACACTCTCCATTCAGACCTTTCTTCTTGTCTTCAACTATAAAGTAACGTATTGTGTTACACATTAGAAATTGATCTGCTGTCACGGTCACACTCTCCATTCAGACCTTTCTTCTCTTTGACGAAAAAGGTAACGTATTGTGTTACACATTAGATACTGATCTGCTGTCACACTCTCCATTCACACCTTTCTTCTTCTTCTCTACAATTATATAGTAATGTATTGTTCAGTTTTACACACTAACTTTTCTCTTGTCATGGCCAAATTTTATATTCACACCTCTTGATTTCTCTGTAATTGTTAAGTAACGTATTGTGTTACATCGTTAGATACTTGTCTCCTGTCATAGTCACACTCTTTACTCACACCTTTCGATTTCTAGATGTATTTATAAAGTAACGTATTAATGTTACACATTACGGATACTGATTGAGCAGCTGTGACAATGGAAAAGTACAAACCGACATCTCTCAAGATTATCCTACCTTCTGAGAGAATTGTGAGCTCACTGGACAAATCAGAGATAACACTCTCTGTGTTAGATGTGACAGACAGTTCATCATCATCACGAACCCTCATAGAATCTTCCTTAATGTCTCTCCCGTGGTAGTGGGTGTGTGCGATCTCCAGGAACTGGAAAGCAGTGGCCACCCCACCCAGACAGCTGTTCTTCACCGAATGCTCGAAGCCAATCACAACTGCCTTAAGGATGTCCAGCATGCCCTTGTAAACGTAGCGAGATATGCGCTGCACAACAACAAAAATATATTAACCCTTTCAATTCCAAAAGCGTCAAATGACCAGTTGTTAGATTCTCATGACGTGTCTCCATACATTTCCTATTAATGAGTTGCGAGAGATTTGCATTTCATCTTAGAAATTGAAGTGGATGATCAATCCATTTATTCTCGAAACTAATCAATCTTTTATTATACTGATACTATAAGGAGAAGATAGAGTTTGATAAACGGTGGGAGTAAAAGGGTTAAATAATGCAGTTTTCTTATCTTACCCTTTACAGGCCAACGCGGTCACACATTACCTTCTGGTAAGTCTCCTTAATACAGTGAAAGGTCTGAAGCCAGACGAGTCAATGTTTGTAGTTGGTTGATCGTTCGGGTGAATGTAGTCCTGAGAAGGACTGCTGTTGGTTGTGACTGACGTTTCGACAACCTGCGTAAAAGTCATCTTCTGAGTCAATGTTAGGTCGGTCATACAATTCATATTTACAGCACTAGTGAATGCGCTAGTTCTTCTTAATGCCCGTGATTTTGTGGCAGTAGTCAAAGTTTTGTTTGCGTGCGGCCCACTTAGTGTCTTCGATATGTCCGAGGTTCGGTGGCAGTAGTCAAAGTCTTAGCGGATATACCGAAAACACAAAGCGAGCCTCACACAAACAAAACTGCCGCGAAGACTTTGATTATCGCCACAAAACCACTGGCATTAGACAGAACTATCGCCTGCGCTAACACTATAAATACGAACTGTATGACCAAACTAACCTTGACTCGAAAGATGACTTCTACACACGTTGTCGAAACGTCAGTCACAACCAACAACTGTCTTATCTTGGGACTACATTCACCCGGACGATCAACCAACTACAAACAAGGGCTCCTTGTAGGAAATCAAAATCTTGCTATTTTTGGTGGCACTTGTTCAATTCACTAGGATTCCTCAGTGACAATCCAACAATCAGAAAATTACCTTACATGCATCACTCGCCAGTTCAACATATCAAACACTGGATGCTTCAAAATTTGGTTAAGTGTTAACAAGAAAACTGAAGCTAAATTTATCAAATTGACGTTGAAACTCACGTTTTGTGAGAATAAAATGATTTTGTGGAGGAAACTTTCCACTCTGCAAAAACACACGAATTCATACGCAAGTAATAAAGTGAAAATGCATTTGACTTTTTTCCTACACAGCTATTTGAAAAATGTTAACCTTTGAAAAGCGTAATGCTCAGATCACAAGGCACGATGGGAGCTCAACATTCGCTAATTGCTAATTAAAACTGGTCTTCATTTAATTTATCAAAATTGCTTAGTTTCATGCTTTGCTGGTTTTGTTTGCTCCATAAAGAGGTCAGTGGATGGTACGAAGTGTAAAATACAGGGCTCCCATATGTCCTTTGGCTTCGTACTTGGTATTGCCCCATTGTGTAAACCAGCTGTATAAGTTTGGGAAACAGGGGGAGAGGAACAAACCTTGAGTTGTACCTTTACGACATGAGTAAAACGTTCAATAATTACATTCAACGGAATTAAGTTACATGAGAACTGTACTCACAAGATCTTTGTTGTAGTTTTCAAGATTGTGGTGAAGTTTTAGGCAAAACTTCAAGACCTATTTGAGCATTTTGAAGACGGTGGCAAGTCGGCGGGTCTCCATCATACCAAAGTCATTTATCTCCTACCAAATTAATGCTCAGATGAAAAATCCATGAAAGACAAAATAGTTGTGACACAACGTTCTTTCCAAATATCGAAATAACGGGTCAAAAAGATGATTTAAGTGCAAGTTAGAGCTTTTTCATTTTCTTTATCGAGAGGTAGTAGTGGACGGTTGAAGTTTTAACTCAAATTCTTGAACTTCCGTCTCCAATTTTGAAATTAACAACGAAAATTCTCATAATTACGGTTCTCACGTCGATTCCATTGACTTTAAGAGGTCTAGAAACTTGAAAGCGAACACTACCAATTCCGTCCAAAGTGTTGAAACTAAAAGTAAGTTACGAATCCTTTCATTTGGTTGGTGAGGATACAGCTGGGAGACCAATTTGCCAATCCCATGACTTACAAAATGGCTACGTATACACACATTCATACTACAGTACAAATTTTCCACCATTATTTTGTATGATTACGGAACTGATAATAATAGTAACAGCACTGTATGCATGAACGACTTGAGCTTCGCTTGCTCGCTTCGTAGAATCGAGATTCTTGATGAAGACCTGTGCTGAGGACAAAGACATTACGATCTACCATCATCACACATCATCCCTTCCCTATTCAAGACGTACTTGGGTTTTAAAATCCATCAACTCAAATCAAAGATGCTGTCCATGACCATGGATCGTATGACAGAAGATAACAGCACAACAGTAGTAAAGGGTGCGCTAAATTATCCTTATTTTGGATGACAGATACTGCACAAACATTCCTGGTTGGTAACGCGATGCATGTCAGTTCCTCAAGAGCTATCCTTCTTTATTCAAGAAGTATTTGGGATTTAAAATCCATCAACTCAAATCAAACATGCTGTCCATGGCCATGGATCGTATGACAGAAGATGACAGCGCAACAGTAGTATAGGGTGCGCTGAATTATCCTTATTTGGATGACAGATACAGCACAAAGTAACATTCCTGGTTGGCAACGCGATGGATGACACTTCCTCTACAGTTAGCCTCGCATACACTTTACATAATCATATACCATACGATCTTGTAGTTGAGTCAAAGTAAATCTATTTTACGCCTGAAGGTCAAATCACTCAATAACCTTCTGAAGCAAGATAACGCCCAAGAGATACTGTACAACAGCCTCACTGGATAGCCTGAGATCACTCCATACATATATACATGTATGTACACTCTCTGATCACGAGAAAAAAACACTTGAAAACAGGAAGATTCGACAGCACTTGAAAAAGTCAGCTGAAAAACAGATACACTCAGAGCTTTTAAAATCCAATCAATTTTGCACGCAACAATTTGATACAAACAACTTTTTAAAGCATTACGTTTAAGTCTTAACTTTTCAAATTTAAAGTGTTTATACAGTACACTAAAACTTTCAGTTCAGCTATAACAAGGCCGAATTAAGCTGTCCCAAATTAGGGCAATATTACTTAAAAATGGACCAATCCCCACTAAAAGTGGGTCTTTGTGAACACTCTTACAAAAATATATTTCCTTTATCTAGGTCTTTTAAGGTTTAATATATTTTTATAAAATTTACGTGTATACTTACTTTATAGCAAAACAGACAATGCGTTAAAAATAATGCTTTTACATAACTTTCATAGTTTTTATCACATTCGTTACCGCAGTACAGCGTTTCTTTAGTTGCATAAATTATCATTAAACTTGATTTTATGAAAAAACGAACAGCTGTTATTACTGTAAGTTATAACTTTATGATCTTGCTGACGGTCAAACAAATGATCTTCATTAATGAGAGTTAGGATGTATTTGATAAAGGAACCGAAAAACGTTTACTGACCAGGCCTTGTAAGAGTGTCAAACATACCTTGGGCTCGGGGACCTGGGGTGGAGACAAGTCCCCAGTCCCCCAGGAGCGAGCAGAAGAGTTGGAAGCAGAAGGCCATCCCAGAGATAGAGAAGAGAGAGTCCACTTTAGCTTTTGCTGGATGCAATAGATAGCAAGTTTAGTACCAGAGAAGCTAAAACTGGTTAATCTGGTATTACCAGTCAATGCCCACTACTGGTTAGACTGGTATTACCAGCCCAGGCCAGGTTTAGCGAGTTCATCTGGTTTTACTAGTATGTATCAACTACTAGTAAAACTGGTACCACAAGTGAAGACTAGTATTAAGTTATTCTAGTTACACCAGTTAAGGACCATAACTAGTCTGCTTTCGATATTGTCCAGTATTACCAGCCAAGGTTTGCACCCTACACTGCAGAACATATTAATTTTACAGTTGAAGATTGAGAACTTTTAGTTCTTAACTTAGCATTAACAAGCTGTTAAACAATTTAGTTTGTGGGCGAGTTCAGCAGTGCTGGAAGTCCACCTTGCTGTTATTAATACTAAATATTTCAGGTCTCGTTTACTACTAACAATCTTGCTGGTTTTTCTTTGACTTCGCTGTCGGCACAGGCACTAGGAAACAGGACATACAAACATTCTCACTCTATTGAAGAATTTCAGTATGATGTCACTGATATATTTTGCCTCATTAACTTAACATGGTGGTGCCATAAGTCCAAAGTCAATATTCAAACAAGAAGTTCCCACCCATACAGTGTAAATCGATTAAAAGCATGGTACAGTCAGTATTTATCAAAACGTTGACAACAATTACTGAACACTGTTGGAGTAATGTGTCCTTAAAAACTTCGAAATTATAGAACGTATGGCTGATGGAAAAAGTTGCAGGACGCTGTCACACAGCCATACAGATCCCTTAAATACGAAAGCATTAAACACTCATTTCTTCGAAATTATTCAACATACGTGTATCAAGTTCAAATGTTCAGTGATTGTTAATTGTGCCACGTACCCTATCAAATTATTGACTCACTTTGATTAAAACGTGAAGTGAAAGTAATGCAGTATTATGCTAAATAGGTCGCAATGTAAGGAGTGATGTTTAGGGCTCGACCACACGCTTTAAATTTCATGACTCTCTTTAACATTGTTTTAGAAAATCCATGACTTAAAAAATCCAAAATGTTCAACAGCTTGATCATAAATGAAGTCGTTTGCCATGAACGGACAATATTATAGACTTTTTAAAATTTGATTATCTGGCAGATTTTCGATGCCTGAATTTTGAAATGTTGAAAATCTATGACCCGTGCTAACCACAGACAGGTGAAACGATTTAGAAATTCATTATTTTATTAGTTAGACGGAAGCAGAAATCAATAAAATAAAGTAAGAGACTATCAATGACCAAGTACAAAAGAAGATACTGTAGAAAACGAGGAATGGTCACAAAAGAAAATAATAATAATTAAAGAAAAAAAGATTGACTGAAGACTGACATTCCTCTGTGGAGCCCACAGCACATACAACTGTATAGTTTGCGGAGAGTACCACAACAGAGTTTAACTGAGCTGAGTCTAAGTTACTGGGGAATGTCCATTAAACAAATGGAAACTTAGTCTTGCCTCATATCCTGCAGACGATGACTAGGAAAGAGAGTCCCTCAAATAACCACAACTCAAAATAACAAAGAGATTGAGTGAAGATAAAAACAAAGCTAGTGACAATCCTGTATGCCACCACACGTACTGTAGAGTACAACGAGAGTGTTTGAGTGAGCTGAGAAGTTACATGCAGCTGGAGGTGTCCTTCAAATAAACACAACTCAAAATATAAAAAGACATTGAGTTGACGTTAAAAACAAAGCCAGCGACAGTCCTACACTGCAAACACACATACTGTAGAGTACAACGACAGGGTTTGAGTGAACTGAGAAATTACAAGTGGCTGGAAGTGTGCTTCAAATAAACACAACTCAAAATAAAAAAGACATCGAGTTGACGTTAAAAACAAAGCCAGCGACAGTCTTATACTGCCACCACACATACTGTAGAGTACAACGAGAGGGTTTGAGCGAGCTGAAAAGATACATGAAGCTGGAGGTGTCCTTCAAATAAACACAACTCAAAGTAAAAAAAAGACTTTGATTGACGTTAAAAACAAAGTCAGCGACAGTCCTTTACTGCAAACACACATACTGTAGAGTACAACAAGAGACTTTGAGCGAGCTTTAACACGTAACCAGGACGACCATATACAGAGTATCATCCTCGTAATAACTACAAACCGGTATTCAAGACACCCAACCTACCGTATCCTCGACTATGTCCGTGTTCCTATCAGCCGAAGGTGCAGTGTACAAACGATTCACCACCATTTGTCTGAGAGACTCATCTGTCATAAGCCTTTGAAGCTTCTTGGAATTCAGCCACCCAATGCCGTCTCCCCTCATCACATTGCGGATCAAATCCTTTAGAAATTGCTGGTTCTCACTGCAACGCAACAAACAAGTTTGTCAAAGAGGCAAGATTCGTACACCTTCACGCTTTGAAAATCCAGGACTTCCCAGGAGTAACAACAATAATAATAATAATAATAATAATAATAATAATAATAACAACAATAATATAACAGTTCTTAAAACGCATTAAGGTGCCGTTACACGAGGCAATTTTTCGTGCAACTTGTCTAGCAACGCCATTGCGAGACAAGTTGCAGAAGGGGTGTTACACGGCGTAATGGCTCCTGCAACTTAAAAAAAATAGCTTGAATCGCTGCGAAAAGTAAAACCGAATAACTTGTCTCGCAATGATTTTGGCCATTGCAGGGGATGTTACACGCTGCAGTGACTCGTGCGACTTGTCTCGCAAAGGCGTTGCGAGATGAGTTGCACGAAAAATTGTCTCGTGTAACATCGCCTTTATGCAAGCGCAAATGCGTTTAAAATGATATTTTGCAGGCATAATAAGTAAATATATCAATAATTAAATTGTAAGGATATAGTGGGATTTTTCAAGGAGTTTTCCAGGAGTAAGGTTTTGTTCAGTCGAAGTCAAAAGAATGATGATCTTAATGGAACATTCAAAACACAAAATGGCGAAATCAATGATTTTTTAAAGTTCCAGAATATATTTCAATTATTCAGGAGTTCTACAGCAAACAATCTAAATTCTAGGACTTAGTGAATACTCTGTACATACTTTTGAATTGTCTTCTCCAGTGACGACTGCTTAGTAAGTGAAGGTTTCCCTGAAAGTGATCCCTTCGACTGCCTCGTACCTGTACAGTACAGTAAGGCAAATATAATGTTTACACATATACAGCTTGCAAACACAAACACAATAAATTATGTATAATATATATATATATATATATATATATGACATGTACATATATATGTGCACATACATATAAACA
>JAOEHT020305435.1:0-10198 GCA_025448195.2 Parazoanthus atlanticus
TGAGATACGAGATCCACCAACAAAATGCGACACATGTGCTTTGAAGATCTTTCTATAAATTCACAATATTGTGCAAATAAACGCTCAGAAACTCCATTCGCTGACTGATTTTGGAAACGCCACTACGCATGAATGCGAGGCTCATGTACAAGATCCTACGTACGTACCAACCAATCTCAAAATTTGCTGGCATTCGAGTGGGACCACAGGGGCCACAGGGAGACCATCTGAAATATGTCGCTGCTCGCTTCGCTCGCAGCAAAAAGAAGAACAGCAAGATATTTCGATTCAACAGTAAAGGTTCTGGGTGCAGCTATAGTTCACACAACCAGTATGCAAAATGGATTTATTTTCAGTAACCTTTTAAGATATATTTCAGTCAGTCAATTTGGGTTTTTGCCATTCTAAACTGGAGAAGTTGTGCAAACGTGAGTACCGAGAAACTTGTAACAGCACCCAAGAGTCAAATTTTGCCGCAGATACACCAGCGATAGACACCGACTGACGTTCACATTACAAATAGGGTATATATACTCGTAGAAGGTCTACAGTAGTAGTGTTAGGGGGTTTTCGACCATTTGAGTTTTGACGTCAGTAAGCTTTACCCTCCTTCGTGCCTCTGTCACTTGATGGATAAAGCTTACTGATGTCAAAAACACAAGTGGTTCAGAAGCCCCACTCATTATATTACTGTAAAGATAATGAGAGAAAACAAACTCCCTCGAAAAGGGATTTAAAGATAATATAAGAAACAAACTCCGTCTTTGACGCCTATTCTGAGGCTTCTGGTTACCAGAACCGATGTTTTCTAAACTACTTTTACTCTCCTCGACATCCATTTTTGATCTGGATCACACAGCGTATTACGAGATTGACGCGAACTGGAGTCGACTCCGGTCCAGATTCAACTACTTTTCTAAACCACTTTTACTGATTCTGGACCATTTATGCTCTCCTCAATATCCACTTTTGCTGGACCACTTTTAATCTTCTCAACTTCCATATTTTGATATTGTAATCGTGTTAGAGATAAGATTTCTGACACGTATACAGCATCGTCTCTTGATCTTGTGACTGTATTATGTATAAGCAGGGCTCGATTTTAAGGAAAATTTCTGGTTGCATGTACATGGGGCAACCTTCACAAGTTGAGGTCGTTCCATGAAAATGTCAGTCAAATAACCATAATGAGTGTTTTCTAGTATTTAATTTGCTATAGTAAACATATCTTATTCTATTTTATTGCTTGCTGTGATGTTTCGTGAAGAAAATTCAAGCTTTCAAGCTTTCCAACATTTGAAAATCAGAAATCAGGACACTATCATCACTTGACAACAACAACAACAACAACAACAACAACAACTGTGTTCGCATTTCCTTCTATAAAATAGATTTACAAATTGGAGATATGGCACTATATTTTATTTTTAGTAAGTTTTGATCTAAAGAAGTAGGTAGCGAAAATATAGTTTTTACAATGAAGGAGATGCCCAGGGCCTAAATTAAACCGTAAGGTTTTCTAGTTAGACGCCAGGCTTATAACGTTTTTAGGTGATTTTGTAGCCCTCACTCACAAAAAAAACACAGAAAAGCAACCTAAAAAAAACAAAAAAAAACAATAAAGGCAAGTGCCTAGCGAAAAACGTACAATTTAAAAGAGATCAAGTATGAAGAAATATATATGAATATTGAATTTAATTACTTGTAGCCTCAGGATTCGAATTGTTTTAGAAGTAAATATTTCCTGACGTTTTTGCTGAATGTGAAGGTATTTAGCTCTTTGAGGACGGAGGGAAGATTTTGCCAGGTATTTGTTGCCATAGCACTAAATGTCTGCTTCCCCATGTTGGTTCTAAATCGAGACTTATACAGATTGTTTTGGGAGGCATACCTTGTGTTGTATGAGTGGACATTTTTGGCATAATAAAAAGAGTTGTTAAAAATAGGTGGAAGATTTTGTTTGTGCCAGTTGTGAATGAATTTCAGTGCCTGAAATTGGTAGACATTATTTACAGTTAGAAGGTCTAGAAGATTTAGTAGGGGCAGTGCTGATGGCGTGTTCTTACCATATAATACTTCGAAAAAAAAATTCTTGCAAGATGGTTTTGTTTTACTTGTGGTTGGTTGATATGGGTCTTATATGCGCTCCCCCAAGCAACGATAGCATAGGAGATGTGGAGATAGATTAGGTTATGATAAATTTGTCGTAGCTGCGTGGGGGTGAGAAAGTGTCGCAGCTTATAGAAAATCCCAGTGTTTCGAGCAATGCGAGAACAAACAGATGCAATGTGATATTGCCAGTTTATTTTATCGTCAAGTAAGACTCCCAAATATTTAATGTGATCTTTTTCCTTAAGGTGGAAAGTTGAGTCATTTTTATCTGTGAGTACTATATCGATTGGTATGTTTAGGCGCTTACGGACATGACTTGACTATCATGAAGTTAGTTTTTGTAAAGTTTATAGAAAGTTTATTCACCTTACACCAGTTTTTTACCTTGATTAGTTCAGCATTTATGGTTCTTTCAAGTTCTTTGGGGTCACTCGATGAAGAGAAGATATTAGTATCATCGGCAAATAGTCGGAATGAAAGCTTTTCAGAAGGGTTAGTTATATCGTTTATGTAAAGAAGAAAAAGAAGCGGTCCCAGGGTGCTGCCTTGAGGAATTCCATGTGTTATTAAATGTTTGGATGATTCCCTGTTTCCTACTGTAACATTTTGGTACCTGTCTGACAGATAGCTAGTAAACCACGAGTGTGGTGTGCCCCTGAAACCATATTTCTAGAGTTTTATTAACACTGACTGACTAACCGACTGACTAACCGACTGTCTCTGTCTGTCTGTCTGACTGTCTGGTTGTCTGGTTGATTTCATCCTCAACAGAGTCAATATGGAAGCTGCTTACAGCTTACTGAGACAAATCGTAGACACCGCAATAGAGCAGTTCTTACAACCGGATGTGAACGGCTTAATTGCGAAGGAGGACTAGATAAACTGGCCGCGTGCTTTCGAGAGCTGATAAGACAAGAGTAGACTGATTATGCCAGCCCGACAACGGCATACCAGCCTGCCAACGTTTTATCTGAGTTTAGTAGTGTGACGCTCAAAGTATAGCCAGTGTACTGTTTTGGCAGTTCCTTGCTGTTGTGACAACGGCAAGACACCAGGTACACTGCATGACGTTACTGGTGTGACTGAGGACCAAGTGAATTAGCGTGACAGTTGGTAGAAAATCAAAGACACTGACTCAATTAGCCAAGAAGAAGTACAGATGATCTGTTGAATTAGGAATGAATTTAGGAAAATGTTTTAATTATTATAATTTTTGCCTGTTGGCAAGAGAGGAAGCTCGACTCTTATCCCTCTAACGGAGAACCAGTTCCCTTGTTAGTTAGTGTTGCTGGTTTGTTTCAGTCTGGATCGAGGTGATCGGCCAAATTCACATCAGGAACATCTGACTGAATTGGTCAAATGGCACCATCCCAGAAAACTTCATATTGGCGGCCATTTTTTAATTTCACTCGTTGTTTTCGAGATTGGTCTTTAGTACATTGAAACTTATCATCTTTGCATGCATTTATTTGCTAGAGCTGTAAATTGGCTAGCAGCAACTCCTTTGTTTAGTATAGTAAATTGCCAGAACCTGTCTGTTCTATTTCCTTTTTTACGGAATTAATTCCTTCTGTGAAACTAGCAAACAACAGCGATTGTTATTAATCAGGTGATGCCTTCTGGGGTGGTGCTTTTTGGGCAGACTGGACAGTGCATGCTGATTGGCTAACTCCTAGCACGTGATCAACGGCCAACACCTGGTTGATTCGTAAAAGGTTCATAGGGAAAAATCCATATGATAAGACTTGGAAACTCTTCGTAATTTTTTCGGGGCTGACTGTTACGTTTGCTCGTTGCATATCATGTATATTGTGTACATGTATTTAGAAATCAATATGATTGACGTTGCTACACGTGGCAAATTTTATTTTATTTTCATTATGAAGAGAACTTAGGACCAGTTCAAATGGCGTATCTTTTATGCGGCGAACATAATAGACCACTTTTATAATACGCCCGAGTGGTCATAAACAAAACTTTGAGTCAAGGCCAGAAAGTCAGAAATACAGCAAATGTATGAGAACTTGGCACTTGACCTCGACTTGAAGTTATTGTTTATGGTCACCAGGGACAAATTATGAAAGTAGTGTATACCATTAGGTTCGACCCTAGGGGACATAACCCGCGTTATGTCCCCTAGGGATACTGTGGGTAAACCATGTAGATGTAGACATTGTACGACTGTTCATTGAAAAGGCGTATCTAGCTGTGCTGTACCAAATACACGAGTACACAATTACGAGAATGCTGCATGTAAAGCAGGACAGTTCGACATGCCGGCGCATCTTGTCTTCTATACACGCTTCGCGATGACCGACTCGTTTAAAAGCCAGCCAGCCAAGATTGCTCTCATCCAATTCCTTGACGGAACAAGAATTACACGCGGGTAAATTGCAATCGATACTTTCGTATTTCAAATCTCGAAAACAAGACATGCGCGTATCTACAGTTTTCCCGAGGTTTTCAATTCAGATATCTTCTGCGCAAGTGTAAACTTGTATCGTAAAGAACTATGGAAATGATTCTATAGTAAGTACCTTAAAATAATATTTGCATTAGGTTTGGTACACGATAGATGCGCCGTTTGATTAGAAGTCGCTCCTAATATCGTATAATACGGTATATTTAATACATCAGTCTGCCGTAGGCTTAAACTAAAATACGGCAACGAATCTGTTTCAAACGGCGAACTTTTCATGCACCTTATTCAACTATTAGGTTCGGCTCACGATATAGATATGCCGTTTGATTGGAAGTCGCTCAAATGTGGTATACTAACGGCTCCTGCCGTATTTGATGCGAAATGCCGTATCTAATCTGATTCAAACAGCGAACTTTTCATTAACCTAATTCCACTATTGCGTTGGGCGCATGATAGATATTTGCCGTTTGAGCTGGGCCTAAGAATGAAGAAATAAGATAGTTGAGATTTAACGAATCCTGAAACAACAAAAAACCCGCGTGTAAGAACCTAGAGTAGCCTAAACAGGTCCTTATATCTATATCATGATATGGTAAGAAGGAAAATTTGGTGTGTTAGGTTCTTATCAAATATTTACATTAAAACAATTCGTGAAAAAACAGAAAGATAAACACTCTTGTAGCATTGCTTCTACTAGTGCAACAGTTCATAATGGCAACATTTATAGTCACTTCATGCCTACCTCAACGTGCAAGCTTGCTTAGAAGTTAGTTTGCGATTGAACGTTGCTGTAACCGGGAGCGAGGAACGGTCAATATGAGTCTGGAGGTGTGAGAATCTACAAATTCTTCGAAGGCGGGGGGATTTGAACAATTAAGAACGTCAAGCTCACTGCAGATTTATAAATATTGACCGTTTCCGGTTATAGTTTGCAACTGGATTCAGAAACGAAACTTTAGCTTGGCCTAAGATTGATGTGATAACTGATGTTTTGTATAACCAACAAAGAGATTTATCTCCATAGTATACTATCTTCTTTTGTGATATTTTACATTAACAGTAATATAAGTAATTTATCTAACAGAGTGAAAATATGAATGTATAACAAAAGATTGCCTTTCTGTATTTTAATAGATTAAACTGCTCGTTTTGTAATTCTTGAGCTTGTTCTGATTTGTTATCTGAATGTGTAACTCTTTCCATGTGGAACTCACTTATGTCATCGCCGGTTCTTGTCTTTCATAATAACTTCTTGTCTACAGAGATACTGAACTTTCTGGTTTTCTGATGCAATCAATAAATATTTGGGTATAACTACCGTCAATATTTGGAGGGGTTTAATCGGGAAGAATGAGACTGTTCACGGACTGTTCACGTCTAGCCGTTCCAGCTGCAGGTTATTTAACAATTAAGGCCTGTTCACAGTACAAACGCAAACGCAGGCGCAGACCCAAGCGCAAGGACATTCGCACTGGGGACGGGCAAGTGAAGCAAGCGATGCAAGCAAAGAGGGTGCGCATGCGATGATTTTCTCTGACTTTAGCTTGCGTCTGCGTCTGCGCTTGCTTCGCCACAATTCACACTAGAAAATTCGTGAAGCAAGAGCAAACGCAAGCGCAAGGCGTGCGCAAAAAAAAGGAAAACTTTCTTTTTCTTGCGTCTGCGTCACTTACATTCACACCTGTATTTTCTGCTCCTGCGTCTACGTCTACGTTTGCGTCTCTAGTGTGAAAATAACTTTACGTTTTGAGGTCGCAGTTTCTATGGGTTAGAGTCACATGAAGTAACCAATTTTTTTTCATCGCTTTATAACCCAGTTCTTGATGGAAAAGAGTAGAGTGTTAGTGTTGAAAGAATCCCTGACTAAATAACAGAACTCTGGACATTGTTTCATTATTTTAAAAAGCACTCGTCACTAGCTGGAAAAGGGAACCGCCTGGTTTACTAAAATCAGTTCGGCGACCCTTGCTTTACTGTATTGAAATTATTTACAATGAGGAAAACGTTTGAAGAAATATTGGACATTCTGTGCCACCATGTTCGATGCACTCGAGCTGCGAACAGTTTTTCGCAACAAATTGAACTTTTTGGGGTGTGCAAAGGGGGAAGAACTGTAAATGGGTCATCTTGTTTTAACGGAGTTACTTATAGCCACATTGCAAAAATGTGCGAGTTTCAAAACAGCCGGATTTGGGAATGGAAGCAGTTCGCCGGCTCAACGTTTGCGGAACCCGGGAAATATAACTGTTTTAAAAACTTGATTGCTAAATATTTTGGCAACTACGATGGAACTAAACTGCGAAGGCAACTTTTTACAAGCAATGTTTTATTTACAGCAATTATGTTTAGTTTTTTTTGTTGGGGTATACACACATTCGGGTATATACAGCCAACGGATCAAACATTCAATTTCGTTTTCCTAATTGCAAACACTCGGTGACTCCAAACGCAGATTTTGATTCACTGCAAGGTTTGATTCCCTCTCGCAGAAAGGTGCTGAGTTTCTGCTGCTTTCCATAGCAACTGAACCACTTTTACGACAGGAAATTGTGATCTTGAGCGCTCTTCTGTATCTCGGGAGGCGCCAGGCGTAGACGAAGGGATCGCAAAGGAATTTTAGATATGCAAGATATCTGAGAACCGCAAGGGTTAGCAAGAAATCGGGACTGCCCAAGCAGGGACTGCAGTTGAAGTACAACATCCACGAGATCATGTTTGGGACGATTGTTACTGTTAGAATCACGACAAGTACAATTACTGCCTGGAGGGTTTTACGGCTCCTTTCAAGACTGCGATTTCTGCTTGACGATACGTGGAAATCTTTATGACTAGCGTGAAGGCTCATGGAGCGGGTTCGATTTGTTGAAAGGGACTTGAGAAGGCCGATATAGGAGGCAAACAGGAGTACCAGTGTGACTGTAGTGTTGACGTACAGGTCAATTTTTATATGCGTTTCGTAGCTTAAACCCACGAAAGGCAAGACTGCAAAACAAGTTAGGTAACCCCATATTACCGCCATGCATATGGCGACATTTCTTTTTGTCACAAGGATTTTGTATTTCAGAGGTCGCGAGACGGCAATGAAAGAATCTAAAGAAAGTGCGTACACGGTCATAAATGAAGCGTTCGGGGCAATAATGCTAATGAACTCGTAGATATCTTTTACGACCAAGGACATTTTCGCCCTGTGAATTACTGCAAAGTTGGACACCGCTGCGAGGGGTTCGACTAACAGTCCGGTAAGCAAGTTTGCAAAAGTCATCGATTTGACGAGGAAGGAAGTGGGTGTGTTAAAACATCCCAGAGGATCTCTGAACAAAGCAAGCAACAGAAAGCCATTACCAGGAACAGTAAAACAAGCCAACACGACGTTCCAAACAGCAACAAACAACACCAAAGTAGGATTTTCGTCTGTGTTTGTCTGTGAATTGTTCGTATGGTTTGACATCTTGAACGTGTTATAATCCAGTGCACTGATTGTTCAACATTTTGTGAAGGCAATATACTGCAAGACTTGTTTCCTCAGTTTTGGCTCTAGTTATAATGCCACTGATTGGAACGGAAGGTTCGCGTCTGCTTGAGACGCACAACTGTTTGTGCTTTTCAATCATGAACGAAGTTTTGTGAAATTCCCACTTGTTACAAACCCTTGGCCGCTTGGTTTTGAAGTCGAAACACCGCGATATCCTTTCAATGATTATCGGAAACTTCTGACATTGTTCTAGCAATGTAAACGCCGCTTAGAACTATCGTGTTTTCGTTGACTCCGGATAGATGCTTTTATTAAGTCAAAACTCAGCTATTGATTTCATTTCACTATTAACAAATCTAATGCATGCGGTTTCTTCGGTACGTCAATTTGCCGACCATCGTGATCCGGCTTTAACTTAACTGTATATTGATAGTTTTAAAACCATATTGCTTAAGCAGTCAGTTTCAATCTGCTCTACTGATAAAACTTAAATGCATTATACCATGTAACATCTAGATTTAGAAACATGCTGGTTTCATTTGGTCCAACAACATAGAAGCAAAAAATGTATTTCAAAAAATAAACATAAAAGGCGAAAGTTTACTTTTATCCAACACGAGAGATCACATACACGGAAGTCATTTTAAGGCTAACAAATAGACCACTGAGTTCCAAAGAAATACAATGCTTTTTAATAGCTTGTGAGTAGTATATTTTCTGAATTTGTTTTAAAAGACAGGATCTATCATACAATGTATCAAGTGTTATTGAAAATGTTATTGGAAAATGAAAGCTGTCATTCAGTTGAAGAAAATCAATTAAGTAGCAATCCAAAGGCGGGTTTTTTTTGTTCTTTCGTTTCCGGCAGTAATAAAGTGCCTCCAAGGCAGCCGCTTTATTTCCTTCGCAGCGGGCCTGCTTTGGAGGCAGAGTAAAGCGATCGTTTTCAAGTCTGTAATGCCGAATAATAATACCTCATCAAGACATGCCAATTCTGAATTGAATTTTAGTGCCTTAACTGACAGGGAGCTCCCACATACTAATGAGTTGAACAAAGTTCCTATATTGATCACGAACCAGCACTGAACCTTGGTCTAGCCACCTTCCCCATTTGGAAGTTTTTGGTAACTGTTTAGTACGAATAACAAGAGATGCTCAAAAATCTTCAAAATCTTCAGGATGCTTTCTAAGAGCGATCAGTCCGTAACGTTCAATACATCAGAAACATTCAGAAATGTTTTTGACATTTTGTTTTGTTTATGAATGTTTTCTGATTTTTGCTTATGATTGTGATTGTGATTTTGATTTTGATTGAGATTGTGGTTGTTGAGTTGTGAGCTGATTTATGTTATTGACCGCATGCAGCAGTTAATCCTCGAATGAGGGTTACTGTATTGGAAAATAAATACAATAAATATTCAGAGCTCGGTATTTATCAAAGCTTTATGAATAAATTTTAAAGACCCGGTTCGGATGCCCGACATCGTTTACGCTATGCAGTTTATGTTTTGGTTTCGTCAAGTCAGTCGAAAATATAAAATAGCTTACTGTAGTTTAACATTAAGTCCACTTAAGTTAAAGGTCGTTTGGAATAATCAGTCTATACATACTACATTGAGCTTGTGCTGGAACTCGGGTTCAGATGACAATCTCTAACTACTGTAAGTTTTCAACTGCGCCAAACTCAAGCCGCGCGCAAAGGATGCCGGATCTCCGATCTAGGCGTTTTAAAGTGATTTTGAAAAATGTGGGAAAGGGCCAGCTCAAGGTTGTTTTCATGGACTTTGTTTAGAACTATTAATTACAAGCCATGTGATAATAGTTCGCGTTTTATGTGAACTCGTGATGTGATGATCTACACAGCTACGCGCATCTGATATCGTAAACCATACTGATTGAAACCCACCCATTCTTGGTTTTAAGCCCATCTCTTTACTCGGGCCGGTAGGCGCCGAGTTGAGGTTTCGGCTCTGTTCTTTTTATTACTCGGGCCGGAAGGCGCCGAGTTGAGGTTTCGGCTCCGTTCTTATTTTTGTTTTTATTCGTCGTGTCGCGATTGTTCAGCGCATGCGTTTTGCGAAATCAGTTTTGAGCCCGCGTTACGCGTGCTTGGTCGAATTTTATAAACAAGATGGCGGATACGATCACACTGATTGAATGAAATACTTGTCGATGGTTGCTTTGAAAACGAA
>JAOEHT020305524.1:0-10198 GCA_025448195.2 Parazoanthus atlanticus
AATTTGGATTTTTCAAAACTGCGCGACTTAGTTGATAATTACTGACAGTCGCTCTTAAAGTTGTACACAGTTATTCCAACTAAAAGCTATAACGTTAAATACCTGTTGCGAGATTAATGTTTTGCAACTTGGAGCGATTGATCTTCCCACTGAAGTCTTGATAATCTTCCTGGTATCGAGATATCATAGGACTAAACTGCCGGGTCGTCCCTCCTCCTAGCCAAAAATGAACAGTGAAAGAGTTGAAAGTTTTAAATAAGCGACTAGCTCAATTTAAATAAAGGAATGTTATTAACGATCAAGGTATCGAATAGCTAACAAAGTTTATACCTAGCTTGTTAGTGTTCTTTGTACGACTTCGCTGTCCATTGTTAAGTTGTGTTTTGTTGGTATTTATAGGCGGGAATACTGACTGCACTTTCATCTTTCTTTGTACAAGTCCAAACAATTTAATTAGATGGAAACTTCCGTCCTTTATCGGTCGTAAGTTACAAGGATTCAAACCATTGCATGGTCTAATGGCAGAAAAACTCGCACAGTAATTTAGCTGTCACATAATAATTGATGAAGTCTCAACATTATTGCTCAAGAGATTAGGCTAATTTATTCGTCAAGCTTTTTGTAGGATCCGTCAACAAAGCAGTCCCTCGAGATTACTCAGTTAGGTTCCATCTAAGCACCATTCACTAGTGACGTGAAAACGAGCGTTAAGGAACAATCAGTGTACTTAAAAAGCAATGCCTTGTCACTCATTTTTGATAAGGTTCAAAATGCTAGCTGTCGACTTACCACACCGGTTGTGCATGTTCTTAAAGACGGATTCGTTTTTTCTTAACTATATTCGACCGACAAAGAATCTATTGATACGATGGTTTCTTGCGTTGATAATAAGTGCAGGGGGTATTACCATACATCGGGCTATAGGTCGCACATAGTTTTGAGGCTTCCATGTTTAGGACCTAATACCCGTAATTAAAAAAAGGTTTTAGTTCTTATACACGGTGGACCACGTAATTTTCGAAACTGCAAGGGCTGTTAATTTCAATTTCAACTCAGAATAAGTAAAGTCTGGTCTTGTTGCTTGGGCAGCATTCAATTTCTCGCCACAGTCAGTATCTAAAATTTAACTGAGTATCCTCCGGGCTAACTATTTTAAAATAAGACAATCGATATAGTGTGAGGTGAGGAGTAAGGGGACGAGGGAGCGGTACACGTGACCAACCGAGGAGAGTGCAAAGTTCGGTAGTATAAACATCAGTTAGGCCCTTTTGGCATGGGCCAGTGCTAGTTGTGGTACGCATTTTCAGTTTGAACTAAAATTGATACCGTACTTGTACTCAAAATCTTATCAGGTTTGTTTCAGTATTTCACGCCACGTATTTTTTTTCTTTTCTGCAACGTTATGGCCATAGTTATACACGGACAATAAAATATATAATATCCATGTACACAGCAACATACAAAAAAAAACTGAGTGATCACCAGATCCGGAAGTTTGCAACATGTCTTCTCTTGAGTGGTTCATTTTTTTTAAGTTTGGGATAGTTTGAAAACGCCTCTGTTCGTAGTCAGAGGAACAGTCTGTTACAGAAATATATAACGGGCTACTCGGCAGTAATTTCTAGTCTTGCGTTAATGTCCCGGCCCGACTTGACTCGTTTCGCGAACGGCTCCATCGCGGGCGTCGCGCTTCACAGTTCGCGCCGGGCTTTCCGTCGATCACTGAGATAGTTGGTCTCGCTTGGTGCGACCGACTTCTCTGAGATTATATTAAGGCTTTTAGCGAAATATTCTCTGTGAGCTCGATTTGTGGCGAGCACTGCAACTAGTGACTGTAGGTAATTGTCAGTCAAATGAAATGCCAGATTCATTCCCTGTTTCCAATTTCTAGAAGCCTTATTTAGTCAAAAAGTGGGTTTACGAATCTCTCTTGCCGCTTTCGTCGAAGAGTCAGCCATGTTTGTTTGAGTTACTAGGTATTTTTATCGTTTCCATCTGTAGCTATAAAACTGCATCGAAACTGAAATGTTGAAAATTATACTTTTTATATCTTCTTTACGTTTCTGTTTCATTCACTTACTCATTCAGTTTATTATTGTTTTGTGTGATGGTGATCGAAAGGAAAAAACTTCGAACCCTTAGTTTTGCAGCCGAACGACCAATGGTGGACACAGAACCCCGAAACTGAGCTTTTCCACGTTCTATTTTTGAAGAAGATTAAGAAAAGGTGACCAACTTGGTGCGTTCTTGCGTGCCGCATGCTATTGTACTCTGTAATAATCAACAATTAGTGGACGAGGCTGATGAAAACATTGTGATTTGTCCAAGTGGCGAGCAGTGGACCTTACGCATGATGACGTCAGTGGGACTGATGGCCGAAATGGATTCTGGTCTCAGTAGTCAAGGGCAAAGTTTTAGCAAAAGCATAGGATGAGCAAAATATCACCGGAAATATTCTTATTCTTTAATGAGATGGGAGGAAATGGTGAAAACACGACAGCAGGGCCGGGGCGGATTTAGGGGAGGGCCGACAGGTGCCCTTTCGTCGACAGGGGCCCTTTCGTCGGCAATTTTGGAAATTTTTTTAAGAAAAACACCCTGAACAGCACTTTGAACTGTACAAATTATTATCAATCTCGCCTATGAACTATATTTGTACCATAAATTTACTTTATATTCGTTCAGCTGATTCATAAAAGTTGACATCTGCCCAGGGCAAGTGCTGCCAAGCGCGGAAGGAGTCATGGTGGCGACATGTACACAAAGGAAACGAAACTGGTAAAGCACAAAGCTAAGTAATTTTGATAATTAGGAAAAGGCCAGCTTAGCTACCGTCATGCTTTGCGAGTCTGGGTATTGCGCTTTTCACAGGTCAACTTTTTTTTTGAAATATTGTTTATGCAATACATTATAATAGGTCAGAAGAAAGAAAAGTTTTAGATACTTTCAATAACTATTCGGGCTAAACAAACACGACATAATTTTAAAATTGGGTTGATCGGTAGCACAACTATTATCATACCAAGTTCTCGACCTCAACGGCTCAATAATAATAATAATAATAATGATGATAATAACAATAATAATAATAATAATAGAAATAGCAATAACTATCACCATCGTCATCATCGTCGTGTCTTTACCGACTAAAACTTGGAAATTCTACTATAGAGAATGAGGAGACAAGCGTCTTGCTTCAAGCTACTTCTTTATTCAACTGATTTACAACTAAAACGACTTACAATGATATCGGGATATACAAATCATGTGATTACTATATAAGGTTGATACTATCAACGTCATAGAATTATCATAGCTAATAACAGACTAATCGATACACTACATTCCCTCGCACTTACTTTGAAAATATTTATTTGTCAAATCCTAAACGCTTGGGAGGGTTACGCTCGCGGACTGGATAGCGGCGTTCGGGCTGCGCTGCTCTTGCGTCGCGTATGTCCGCATTCTGCGCATTCTGTTGTACATTCCCATTCTAGCTCTGGTTGTTGCCACTCACGGTAAACGGATAGTCTAAAGTTGAATCGAATTCTTGTTCGACCTGATTGCTGACTGTGCTATTACCAGTCTTATGCATTTGATCAGCATGACGTTTACAAATATAATGGTAACGATAACGGTAATAATGTATATCATAAAATAGTGAGGCAAAAGCTTATAATTAACATCTTTTATACTATTTTATACCTAAGTATTGTACTTCTCTTCGTCTAATATTTTCTATTTATTTTCATATCTAAGAGGAGAGCTCGAGGACCTCATGCACGCACGCACGCACTCATTCACTCACTGACTTGCCCATCAAATCCTTCATTCGTTTATCAATTCAAGTTTTGCATTCCAAGATTTCTTCATTTTATTTCATCACATTTGTGCAATAACTCATTGCTTGATTCAACATTTTGATCCGTGCGCTTCGAATCTGTTTTAAATCTTAGTTTTGGGCCTCTTTGTTTATCAACAGCCAAATCCATTTCTTGGTATGTTGGTGTAGTTAGCTTAAGAAAGCGTCCCACTTAACAACAGTTCTAAATATTACAAGACACGTTATTAAACTCTTATTATTATTATTATTATTATTATTATTGTTATTATTATTATTATTATTATTATTATTGTTACTATTATTATTGTCAATATTATTATTATTATTGCTATATATTTTAGGATAGCTAACAATTATTCCTCTAATGCTTGTTGGTGCTACGCACCTCGTTGGCTATCTATCACCTTACATCCAACGCGCGTTCATCGAATAATTGTCAGCTATCCTAAAATATTGCAGTTTGTTTTTATCTGTGACCCAAATCTTGTTGCATTTGTGACCCAAACCCTATTACATTTGTGGCCGCTACAAAGCTTCGCTCGTCTGCTGCTAACAAAAAGTTCGTGATTCTAACAATTAAATCTTCAAAACTGCAGGACTATCCTGGAATTCCAGGAAGCGTGCTATCCCTGCTTGACACGTACACTTCATCTTAACCCACCTGCGAATCTAAATCAGTTCACCAAACGCCATTGACAAATATTTTCGCTAGGAAGGACAAAGTGTGGTATTTCTTTAACAAAAAAGAGTACTTCGAAAACTCTAGGCTGGATAACACGCCCCATTTTCCTTTACCGAGGTCGCAGTCTTGCACGGGAATAAAGACTTTCAGTGAATCTAAATCAAATGCTGAGCTAGGTAGATTTCGAAAACTTGATGAAGGGTTGGCTTTTATTGTAACGTTTTACGACGTTTTGGTCGAGTAGGATTTCTTGTGAACAGTAAAACATGAAACGTACAAGGATCAATATGTCAAATACCTGTGCAGTGCTTCACAGTGAGATCATCTCTTTGTACTCGCTCGTCCATAAGAGCCATGCCAAGTTCGTGATAAGTTGCTGAACTACTGCCTTGAAGCCACTTCATCAACATATCAAAACATCTTTGGTTATCACTCTTTTTCGAGATGTCAGACAAGTCCAGCTCTGATTTGACAAAGCCTAAGGCTTGGCTCAACGACTTCCACTGCGGACCAACGTCACGTGCAAGGCAAAACAAGTCAACTGGTGAAGGAATGCCCTCTTTATCCTGTTTATTACAAAAAGACATTTAAGTCACAATTCGAACACATTGGTTTGTTATGCATGGTATTTATGCAGAACTAGGAAATGACATCCCTTCTCGCTGACGGGATGTGTCATATTTCATAATAATCTTATAGAACGACTGCTTGTGTCTATAGACTGTGATATAAACGCTCCACAAGTTGTATAGATACGGTCTTTGCCTCGTGTTTCTTTTTTTTTTTTACTTCTTACGTACTCTATAACTTCCAGAGTGCTTATATCACAGTCTATATAGCTATAGACACAAACAGTCGTTTTGTTCCTGTGCTGTTCAATCAGCCAAAAGCAGGAACTAAATAGATTTTAAAATGATCGGACATTCATTCATTCATGAAATATTCCTGTTCTTTTCATGATGCAACAGGTAGTTTCTTATTTTTGTATACAAAATAGTAGGCTATAAAAACAAACGTTTTTGACCATAAGGCCATTCATCAAAACCTGATTATGAAAAAAAGTTGATGTTTTCAGAGAAGTACTTTGAAATTTGCCATTTAAAATATTTTTGCAAGAAAAGGAACACGAAGTTCACAGTATAATATACATTGACTGCAAAAGAACCACGAAAAAAGCGCCCTGACCACTTTTCTTTAAAGATTCCGTTTGAGAAGGCGGGACTTTAAAGCCGATTTTGTCCCGCATATTTCACCAAACGTTTGACTTTAAAGTAACAGTTAAGCAAAATTCAGTAACAAAAGCTATGGGACTTTGATATACTTTTGTACCATTAACTATTGATCAGTTTTTCTTATCAAATTCATTTAGCATGTTTGTTTTATTTCTTCTTAATTCAACTCATACGTGCGTCTGTATATGTTTAAGTGGAAAATGTGCATGGCAAATAAGAACTTTATAAGATATACGTTTCTCCTTTACCTCGTTCCAAAGACACCAATCCCCTGATGCTGTATTTCCAGCTTCGTGGCCCTTTCCTATTGGTTTAAACTGTATACAGTTATCATCTGTGCATCCATGCACTTTATGAGCATCACACCAGACATTCGGGTCTCTTCTTCCAACCGAAAATACATACTTCATGTTGATTAAGTCTCGATCTTCTGAAGACAGCTTTTCTAGAATTGTTTCGAGAAACAGGCGCACTTCGCCGGTTAGTTTCCTTCTCAACTCTTCAGGCACTGAAGTTGTAAGGCTTCTAAGTATCACCCTTATAGAGCAATCCTGCCACCCGATATACAAATGGAAGTTGAATGAGCTGAAAAAAACTGTCAACCTGAAAGAGTCTGTCGAGAAGACACAAGACGTATCGGTGGAACGTACTGCGTTCGACCAAAGACAACACTCCTTGCTTAGTAACGGGAAAAGTTTTTCTTGAACGTTGCAACCAGAAATTTGGATGTAGAGAGGCACCGGACCAATTTCAAAACACTCCTTTAGGTTCTGTAAATTGGATAAAACCGTTTATAATAAAAGGAATAAAGTCTTGTATCTAGTACAAAAGTAATAACATACATGTAGTTTCTAATGTAACACACGTAATACATTCAAACACAGAAATTACTACTGAATTATTTGATTTTTTTCGCCATCTATTCAAGCTGATTGATGGAAGAGTGCCCATTTATGAAGAGTACTACCTGTCTCATTTTTTTTGGATTGCGCAAGCATTTAAAACTTGCTGTGTAGAGTCATTCCGGTTAATGGTATTTCCTACTTTCTTCATGCCCTCTATAATCGCAACACGCATTCAATCAGTTACCATCTCTTAATCCCGTAGCTTACAAATCAATAGAATGCAATGCAATGCAACTAATGCAGTGCATTGCAATGAAATGCAGTGTAGTACAACGCAGTGCAATGCAATGCATGCAATGTATACAATGCAATACAACACACTACAATACAATACATTACAATGAAATGATATATATCTATTTGATACTATTTACAACTTTTTTTAATGAAAGAGAAATAGAGCAAACAGAAATAATAGTACTTAGCTAATTATCATTTACATTGTTTTAGAAAGGTCAAGAGAGAAGAAAAAAAGTCAATAATCAATTTTCTAAACAAAAGTAGTACATGATTTTCAAGTAAAAAATAGCTATTTACAAAAACATAAAGTTTTGTTTAAAGACCAGTAAAATATTTAAAGAAAAATAGTATGACGAGATTGATTTGGTTAACAAACAGAAATGCATAAAATGTAGTAAATCTGACACTGTCATATTCAATGGCTTTCGATATGATTTTCGCAAACTATTTTTCAGCTAGCTTTACTCGTCTCATAGGTTTACTTGTTAATGCCAAAAAGAAGAAGACTCACATTCTAACATAATTGCAGCTTATAGTAAAATGAAAGGGCTACAACTACAGTGTGTTTAACAAGTACTCTTCAGTGCCAGTTTGGTATCGTGAGAAGTTGAGCTTATAATATAATATAATACTAATAACTTTATTTAAGTCTCTAAATCTTCTATTTAAGGTACAAGTGCCTGACTAATCGGGGAGACTGTCTACGATAATGTATAAATACAATTGCCGTTTTCACACTAAAGACGGAATCCCGTCTGAGACGAGTTTTCCGTCTGTGACAAGTTTCCCGTCCTACTGCAGTGAAATCGGGAAGGGACGAGTTTTTGACAGAGAATTCGTTCAAAATTACCCGTCGTTTTACTCGTCGATATAGACGAGAAAGCTGCCCGACTGGAGGGGAAACTCGTTGAAATCCGTCACGATTTCGTATAAGTCAGTCGAAGACGGGTTTCAGATGGAAAAGCGAAAAACGACTGGAAATAGAGTAGGAAGCAAAGGGCACTGGGTAATAAACATGGCTACCAACAAGAAGCGTGGTGTTCGTACCAAAGGCAAAGGCAAAGCCAACAAAACATGGTCAGACAAGGAGTTAAATGCGTACGCCATTATACTATCATCAACAGAAGAAAGAGATAAACCTTGGGCTTTAGTACTGGAAACGTTAGCGCACAAAAAAAACAGCAAATGAATCAATCAGCTGCAAGTGCTGGCTTGGCCAGCGAAGTTTGTTTTTCTAGAAGAATAAGCTTTGATGCCAAAGAATTCTTCACTTGAAATGGGTTTTCAGTTAACTTGCGTTTTCGTGATCCCAATAAGAACAAGTTAGTTAACATCTTTAAAACCAGCTGGGACGGAACAGGCGCTTTACCTTTTGCTCGGTAACCACGCATAATTCGAACCAGGCCCTTTCTGTAATAAAACTAGACACTTGCGCGTCCAAATTTATCTGAATTCTTGTCGTCGCAGCCAAACGAGTTCTTCGTCACGAATTCACATTAGACGAGGAACTCGTCCGACGAAAAACCCGTCTTGACGAGTTTTTCGTCTTCTAGTGTGAAAACGGCTAATAATACTATAAAGTGATAAAAATACAATAATGACTACAATTACTATAATATAATATAAGGGATAACTAAAGATGTAAAATCGGCTAGGCGGGGTTACATGATCCACAGTTAATACATGGAGAGTAGTATTTGAAATGCCTACTGCTTATCCAATCTGCTACAAACCTGCAACTTTTCGCATTTACTGTAACTGTCACTGGTAAAAGATAATACTCTGCAAAATAAAAATACTGACGGGTAAACAAAAAACACACATCTATTTTCTTCTTTGCTGGAATTTTTATAGTTTTTCACATGACACAGATTTACTATGTTTTCAGATACAATAAAAGCAGCGTGTGTGCGAGTACTAGCTGGGGACGTGATAAAAATGAAGTGTGTGCGTGTACTAGCCGTGGCCGTTGTTTGTGTAGTGTGCGGAATGTCGAGTGGGTTAAATTATAGGGATTTTGGTGGGAGTTGTAAAGGCTAAATTAAAATGGGTCACTACCTGTGTATAGGCGCACAAAAATAATGGTATTGTTTCGTAGGATAGGTAAAGGTCTTGGTCGGCCAAGTGAGCACAGTATCGATCCACAACACATCCGAGGGATTTTCATCTTATTAATTACAAGTATACACCCAACCAAACTATCTCAGTACATGTACCGGTTAGCAGTAAAAGGGCAATCAAATACATATAGCTGACCCGGACCTCTAGCTGAGCCTACAAGCGTTTGAGCCAGCGCAAGTGTCATGCCCGTTATAAAACAAAATAAAAACACAGCGAAGAGTACAGATCGCTTGCCCCCACCATACATGTACCAGAGTGTAACTTTGGAATACTTTTGAAAGTTTTCTGACAGAAAGCATTGCCAGCAAAAGTCAGAAGATAAAATTCGCTGACTTTTCCCGGAGTTGAGAAAAGAAATAAGATTTTCCTGACCCAAATCAAAACTCCCTGACAATTCCCTGACCTTGAAAATATTTTTTTTCACTGACTTTTCACTGACCGTGGGAACCCTGTTATTATCATATTATTGTTATTTAGTTATTACTATTATTAAAATTATAATTACTTTAATTACTATTACTAAAAATGATGTTGATGTTGATGACGGTGTACTGGAATACCGCTTCAGTTTAAAAAAATCGCTGTGAACGCAAGCCTTGATATAAAATGGAAAATCGAATATCTGAGTACTGTCTGAATACATGCTCAAAATTTTGTTAAAAATATACCTTCGGTCACTTTCTCCAGTCCTGGTTTCATCTGAAATAGAATAAAAATGAACAATTAACAACTATCTAAACTCTTTAATTTTACAAGAATAGAAACTACCAATGGTGAGAGCAAAAATCAAGGTACTAGTACTATTCCAGTGCTATCTTCTACTAATGAATTAGCATGACTTTTTGTTTGTCATAGCGAATGTTATGGGGCTCCTAGCGTGAAATTATGAAGCAGTAAAATTTTCCAAGGGAAGTACTGGTCATCATTGGTTGTACAGACATGATCCACTGGCATTATAACAGGTAGAGTTTTTGACCCGATTTGGCCTGAGGGCATACTTTTTGCGCTTTTAGTCTAATATTAACCCTATTCCGCCGTGGCTTTTTTGGAGTTCCTGGGCCTGGGGGGGGGGTCTTCAAAAGCCCCCCCCCCTCTATAATCCGAAAGTATTGACGCTATTGTCATGAAACTTGAAGGTTAGATAGAACTTTAATACCTAATTGATTGCACTAGG
>JAOEHT020305613.1:0-18209 GCA_025448195.2 Parazoanthus atlanticus
AATTGTCAGTTTCCATATTTGGACAAACTACAGGATATAGGATTTATACCTTGAGTAGAGAGCCAATCAGATTACCAAAAATTCAATATCCAGTGTTGGGTATTTAATAAATTATTTCATAATGGGAGATACAGTACATAAACAGTCCTACATGTTTGTTTGTTTGTCTGTTATCACTCGTGTGAATCAAGTTTTGATGCGTGGGAACTCAAGCTCCTAGATTTACTGGGGTGGGCTGGTAACGTTTTGCGCTCGAATGAACCTGTTTTGAAATAATTATTTGAAGTTACTAGAGTCATTTTAGATTTGAACAAAACAGGGAGATATATATTTTAAAACATATTATTAACACATTTTCGTTTTTATAAATGGAACCGGTTGCTTCCAATTGCAGTACTGTAGTTTACTAGGCAGTTAGTACATTTGACAAAATTTGGATGAATGTCTGTTTAGCAGCAAGTTAGTTTAAGAAGAGCCCTCCATTGATAAATTAAATATATGATACAATTGATTAAACATAAAACAACAAGAAGAGATATATTTAAATAAGAATTTACAAAACGAAGATGTTGTTTCAAGTACTGTACCATACATTCGACAGTTCACAGCTGAAAAAGTGAATACTTTGGCAAATCAGAACTGTGATGAAACAAGTCTAAATCTTCAGGCAACTACACTGCTATGTTGTACAATCGTTATCTGGATAGATTGTTTATTTTTTAAGACTAACCTTCAGTTGTAAGCTGAATTATACTTTGACAACATAAAGTTTGCATAGTTTCAACAACTCGTATAATTATTTGACTACAGATCTCAGGACAAGTTGTTACCATGAAAAACAAACAAATTGAACAAGCTCCTGGTTAGTTGGTTACAAGATTTTGCCAACAAAACATGATTGAAAAATGTTGTATGTTTGAGTTCAAGCAATCGAGTACGAAAAGAAACAACTTGTGACTTCACGTCATGTAACGGTTTATCTGTATTTTCATGACCTTTTCATCGGAAAGAAAAGAGACTGCACAAGACATCAAATTGCATACATGTAAAGTATCCAACATTTTAACTTTGTTTAGTTTTTGTCTGTTTAAAGACATGAAAAATTCCTACCAAAACCCTCATTCTTACATGTACCTTTTCAATTATATACTGGTGGCCCAGAAAATAAATAATATCAGTGACATTCAAAGTTGCTTGGGATGTGTTTCCAGCCTTTTGAATGGGACGCCACTAATTGTTATTGGTGCGTTGGATTTTCAGTGGCATTCTATAAATATCTGTTGACTACGAGAAAGGTAGAAAATTTAACATGTAACAAAAGGCAATTTTTACCCACTGCAGGTCATTCCTCACGAATGGATAGTCAAGGTGGTGCAAAAATATGGTCTTGTTATCGAGCTGAGCGAGACGGGCGACATCAAGAGGAGCTTGCATGATGCAGGTGGCACTGTTATCAGTGACGTCAGCGAAGTGCATGACGAAGATGGAGTCCTTTATATGGGATCCTACCAAGCCCCTTACTTAGCCAAGCTAAAGCTGTGACACTCCTTTAAAGTTTCTATCATTGTCAGTATTGTGGTTTTGTGTACATGGTTCTGATTATTGTGGTTCTGTTTAAAATATTAGAAAGACTCTGCTTAAAGAAAAAGGAAAAGAGGCGGGTTGGTCACTGACAATAACTTGATAGTGCCTTTCTGAATTTGCCTCACGTATAGTTATCAGTAATAGGGAGGGGTGTGAAAGGGTTTGTGGATCTGATATAACTTTGCCTAAAATCTATTTTCTTTTGGATTATCGATTTATAGATACTATTGATTTAGTGAACTAGAGCTAGATCAGGCGATTTTTTTAAAGTATTTCGGATTTAACAGTTGAATTGAAATGTGGCGGATCGACGGATTATCATCGAGATTGTGGATTCATTTGAGCAAAGTTACAAGTGGATAGACAGATATGACCACCCACTTTCACCCCGCCCCCAAGAATGAACTTTTGTGCATTATTTTTGAGAAATCTCGTTTGTCTTAATTGTCTTTGATTTTCGGCACTATCGATTTTGATCCAATCAAGAGTTTTTGTTATACCCATATTTTTTAAAATTTTACCCAGTTCAGTTTAGCGAAGAAACTTCCCATTTTTTTCAAACTCTAATAGAAATGTTTATAAAATAAATTTTAGGAACAATAATTTTTCAAAAAATTTTTTAAAAAATGTTAGAAAAATACCCCAGTCTTGCTAATATTGATTTTTTTCAAATATATAACAAAGCGTGTACTTTTATGCGAACAATAAACTGATAAAGCACAAGTATCTGCTCTTTGTTGTTTAATATTATTGGCATTCGCAAATAGCAAGCAGATAGTTGCAAGCTTGTCGACACCATTGTTTTAAGAAACTATTTTTCATCTTCAACGCTGCAAAAAAGCAAAAGCAAACAAAAAAGGAACCGTTACACGCCATTTTAAAAATGAAACATTTTTGTATAGAATTAGATCCAAGTTAATACTCCTGCACGCTGGGATGCAAACACATTCTAAAGGCAAATAAATAATTCCCCAACTACTGCTTACGCAAAATGTGAGAGATAAATGGACACTTAAATTAATGTCCATGGGAACGATTGGCCACACCAGGGTTCCCACTCATCTGAAAAAATAAAATTCCCTGACTTTTCACTGACCAATGTTTCACTGATCTGTACATAAAGTAAATCTCCGTTAACCTTACTTTACATTCCTTTAGAGATGCTCCAGTATCAATTTCTGCCCTTTTCTTCTGGTGATTTGTGAATTAAAATAAATGGATATTACAAGTTGAAGATGCATATTTTAATGTGATGTTTTTGTACCTCCGGCAAGAACATCTGCTTTTGCACTCGGCAGATCCCATCATTTTAGATCGATTTTCATTTATTTCATTGTAAAAGATCAATGTTTTTGTCTTCATCTTCAATAGCTTTCCTCTTTCTCCTGATTTTTGTCTCAAGGCATTTGATTTAGCAAGAAGACTCGTGCTGTTTTTCGTTTCCGCCTCCTCAGCATCATTAACTGACACAGTTCCTTCTATGCATTTTTTCTGTCTTTCCTTCTCTTTTCGTTCTTCCGACTGCTTCTTCTCCTTCGGGCGAGAGTGATATCTTTGTTGTGCAAGATGTCGGCAGTTTTTTTTTATATGAGTCTTCAATAGGACCATCGTTCTGTTTGATGCCATCGTACGGTTTACGAATTGCATCAGCAATTCCTGCTGCATTATGTTGCTTAGAATATCTTTGTTCTCAGAGAATCGTCTTTCTACACACGATTGCCCATGTGACAAAATCAGCATTTGCTTTACCACTGACCAGAGAGTTACTTTGTAATACTTTCAAAGTTTTTTTGGCAGAAAGCATTGCCAGCAAAATCAGAAGACAAAATTCCCTGACTTGAGAAAAAAAAGATTTCCCTGACCCAAATCAAAATTCCCCGACCTTGAAAAATTTTGTTTTCACCACTGACCATGGGAACCCTGCACACACTGGGTCAGCCAGCAAACAACTCCACTGCACTGCGATGAAGCCCGCAGTGAACAAGAACGATATTTCCAATCGGGAACGTGGAAAACAAGTGGTGAAATATTATCAAGATGGACAAGGTGTAGCTCTTGATCTTGAAGGATTTTGACAAGATTGCAGCGGTTTGAAGTTAAGAGATTATTTACCCAAGTAACGCAAACAATAATTCGCCAATCCAAAACATTTATTCATCTCGGAAGTAAAAAGGTTACACCACTGGAAACGATGACAGTCTAATGTCCTAGAAACATTAAATTCAAGCTTGAGTTTGCTTTCCGCCACCTTAAATAATCTACATATTTATGACATTGTAAGCCTGCCGGTTCTTTTTTTTTATTTAACCGACGTTGGTAAATCTTAAGATATTTTGAATTAAGAGAAAAGTAAAACTGATGCCACATTAGTCACTGCCGTGTCCCGTAAAGATTCGTTTTCGATCGACCCAGTAAGAAATTATATTTAAACGATTCTTTGCTCGCGGTTTTTTGCGACCCAAAAAGTTACAACACAACTGAACTTTGTTAAAGCCAGAAATGTTAGAATGCAAATTTTCATTCACTTATAAAATTCACAAAACGTTTATAAATATACCAAAATGTTAAGTGTCGCACATTTCAGTTTTTCAGAGCTGGCAACTTCGTTGTAACTAAAAACATAGATTTCATCTTATTTTTTTAATTCGTTTTTGCCTTACAAAGTAACGCTTTCGACACTCGAGATTGTCAATATTGTTGACCATTTCCCAAATCACTTGTTCTTGGAAAAGATTAAATATTGCAGAAACATTCTGCTCATGTGAATGAAACAATTAAAGCAAGCCAACGAGAATGTCTGACTCTTATTTCAAGTCGACAAAATCAAGGACACGTACCTTGGTGTAGAAGATTTCTGCCTTGGCAAATTATAGAAACTATTACGCCATTGTCCCGATTATTGTGAACAACTATTTACTCTGGATGCCAGAGAATACAGAATAAATTGCAAGAAATTATCTCTGGACTTCAGCGTAAACGAAACTTTATCTCCAAAAGATAAAGCAGTTCTCTATTATCATTGGTGTACATATCGACTACCAATTATCAGCAGTCAATGTAATCTTCCTATCCCCCAAAATTTAATCATCTTTTTTGTACAGTTCCGTGGGATACTCGTTCGGATACTTGTCAATGTGCGCCATACATTCATTGAATTGCTCCTGTAGACTTGCAGGCATTTCATCATAGACATCAAGAAAAAGCTCCTTTATCGGTGGTTTGGTAACGTTCTCTGCACGAGCAAATGCTTGCATGACTTGACGGCGAGATTCTCGTTTCCAATCGTCCTCCTTTTCCATATCCCACCAGCCTTTGTTCTCCATGTAAAATCTAAAACAGTGAGCAAGGAATTTAATTTCGGATAAAGTAGTTGTTGCTAAAGTTTGAGCTAACTGCAGTTTAAATGTCTAAATGCAAAATTTGAAATGTACAGAAGACCAATTGTTTTTCAAAGAAATACTAAAACAGCAACTGATCATCGACAGGACTAAAGTAAGATTTCAAAGTCACAGTTCATACTTGTACTTTTTCTTACGTTAAATTTTGGTGTTTCTTACAGTTTTGGTCAGGGTAAGAAATTACGAAAAGCATCAAACTTCTCTACTTTTATCGCTAAATACAAGTATATTTATATTTATTACCACAAATTTTATCTACTGTAGGTGCGGGATTGGCCCATGTAGAATGTACACTATACACGTTGCGTTCGCACCTTAGACGTCACTGAGGTCGTCATCGCAGAGCGATGTTCTCCAACGATACATTGCCCTAAGGGGTACCTCGATCTTCCTTGTCCCTCAAGAATGCACAGTATGCATTTGTACTAAAGGTATCCTAAATTAGGAATAGGATGATCATCTTCTTTGTCCCAGAAGAATGCACAGTATGCATTCTACTTTGTTCTACGGTACCTTAATCTAGCAGCTGGATGATTTTCCTTGACCCAGAAAATGCACACTACCTATTTGTTCTAAATGTACCTTAATCTAGCAATAGGATGGCCCTCCTTGTCCCAGTAATTGACCTCCTTTAGATCGCGATATACTGACGAATCATCACTTGTACTGTGGTGACCAATCCTGGGGAAGATAAGAAACACATATTTTTAAAAAAAGAACATTATACATACATTTATCTTGTTTCACTATTCTGGTGTTTGTAATTACACCGAATTATACTGTTGGATTGAACTGAATTTGTTTGCACTGGATTACTAAAGAACTACATTATACTCAACCAATCAAGACCCAGTAACTACACATAAAAACAATCCAGAAATCACTCTTGAATAAAATAACTAAACAAAAAATTGATTGAAAATGAAAAACAACGCATACATTTCTTTCAAGAAGATAATCAAGAGCTCGGTGGATTGTTTTGATTGGATTACTCATAAACGGAACAGAAATCTTCCTTTGATGGTAAATCTATATTTAAGTTGGTCAAAAGGGAGTGTTACCTCTATTTCCAAAAAACTCCATCAGACCGTAAATGCATCCCGTAACCATGCTCCTAACAATACTTCGACTCGTACTCGTAAATTTCCAAAGTTACTAATACAAAACGGACAGGTCACCTATACGTCATGGCCTCTATCAGCACAGGCCTGTTCTGTGTCACACAGATCTCTCTGGCTGCCTTCGTCACGTTGTAAACGGCGAACACGTCATTCCCATCAACTCTAGCTGTTAACATGCCATAACCATGTCCTCTGCTGGCTGCAAGGTGAATTTGGTAAGTTTTCTTGCCAAATTAATAACAAAAGCAGACAGTGTACTATATGATAACGATAATCTAAAAAAAATGCAATTTCACTGTCTATAGACAAATCAAAGGTATATACAATATTTCGGTTAATTCAAAACCATCTTCAGGCGTATAATTATTACATCTAGATATTCAAAGATTTTGACCTGTAAAGCGTGACATTTGAATAAATACCGCCTCTTGAAAAACCGGTGTTAAATGTTGGTTTCCTTGCCTTGACGGGATATGCAACTTTGAATAACAGTTCCAATTATTATCTATGTCAATAACAAGTGTTGTTCGCATGGTTACAAGACTCCATCCGACCGTAAATGCATCCCCTGCCCACCCTTACCATGCCTCTTCACTTTCCTTCAGTCAGCTTTTCTATTAGTTTTTATATTACTGGTATTAGTTTTCATTAATATTTATTATTATCGTCTTTCCAAATTACGCACAGGTTTCTGTATTTATTTATTTAGTACTGCTGCACTGCACTCGTCGCCTGGATTTGCCAAGCTACTTACAGGTAGTGACTAAAACCGACTAATAATTAAAGAATGGTAATATTTTATTTGGGTGAGTTAGACTGTGGATAAGAGAGTAGGTCTGCTGGGGCATTAAATGATGCTCACATACATGTAATAATCTAAATACATTACAACTGCCATTTCTTATGATTACTACTTGTCGTGATTTTTGCAACTCACACTTAGAATATGCCTGCATCACTTTATGATGAACAGACGAAAACTATCCTACCTTGTTTATACAACCACCCCAATCATACAATTATATACATGTATTGGTATAGCCTATCCCTGGTTAATACTGGTACTTACCAATGCCATCGCCTCTGTATTGCTCACTCGTGGGAGTGGAGATGGCATAGCCATTGTTTCGACTATAACAAAAACAAGGAGTGGTTTTATGTTATCCTTTTAAAGCATTGTTTGTACATACATTCAACTCTACAGTATCACATTTACCTCAAAAGCGGTTGTCAAATAAAGTAAAACCTGTTTATTGTTCACTGAGCATCAATACAGACTGAATTTGTATTTCTTTAATGTATTTACTACTACAACGGAATCTCTGCACTATTATTAGCTGTCCATATTACAAAGCCGCCTCTACAGACACGTTAGCCCCCCATGGATGGTATAGTCACTGTAAACAGCTGAGTTAACTTGGTAAGTTGAACAGTGTGTGGAATTAACATGTAAGCTAATCATTTTGTAAATGACCGGCAGGAAGTGTAAATTGGAACCTAAGAGGGAGGCATTAAGTCAGTCTTAAAGATGAGTACTCTGTTTCAGTGTTGTCAACAACAAGCAAAGGAACAGTCAACTGACCCCAGCAAGAATCCAACAGGTTTGCAAAATGCTTCATTGCAGAAGGTGAAAGCTTTTACTGAATGAAGCCTTTGGCCTGCGTCCTCATAAAGTTTTCCTAACTGGACACTCATGATGGTAGTTCAAAACTAAGAGGCGAAAGCTGGTTGTAACCAATTAATTTAGCAATTGGGCCAGCTAAACCACCTCAGAAATCCAGTTAACTGGCTGGCAAACAGTGAAGGTCATGCAGCAAAGTTTAGGTTTATGTTCAACTCATTATGTTCAAGAAGAATTGAAGCAGCATACATGTAGATGTTCAATCAAACACGTTTTAATAACTACTAATCAACCAAGAGTGAGGTCTGTGCGGGAAATATCAAACTGAAGCCTTGCTGTATTGACCGAGAGATAGCGAGGTCAGAGCGTCAAGGTCAAAGTTTGATATTTCCCGCAAAGAATGAACTTTTGAGGTTCATATTAAGTGTTTTAAAAAAATTATGGTATTTTTTCTAAAAACAACAATAACACCATGCAAGACTAGTGGAAATTCTTTACTTCGCTCATCTGGTTATGCATACGCAGATGTCATTAACAGTAACCTGTAGTGCCAGTGGGCACTATGGGGGATCCAGACCACTCAAGAACCAATCAGAATGCATAAAGTATCTTTGCTATATATAATAAAGGCCTTTAAAATATTTACTTTTCAATCTGAGTTTTATATTTTATTAAGTACTTTGTTCAGGCCAGTTTTGTTTGGTTGGGCCAGTAAAAAAAATAAGACTGGGCTGGATAAGAAAAATCCTATCTTTAACCCCTGGTCCAGAACTCAACCTGAGAATTTATGTCAATATCACAAAGTTTGCTCAAAGAAGATGTCAACTGGTTGCAAAGTGTCTAGTGCAAAGATTGGCTCCTTACCAAAAGAAGATAACCGGTGCCTCCAATGTAGCAGCAAAGTTAAGTGCAGCATGTGCGTCCCCCTCACTGGCGGCGCCGTCACCAAAGTAACATATCACACAGTTCCCAGTCCCTGCTCTCTTCAAGGCATAGGCAGCCCCCGATGCTAAAACAGGCAAGGCTAAATGTTAATTTTCACCAAAATCTTTGGTTGGTGTTGACATAGGCTCCAGAGCAGCCACCTTACTTACTGCTTTGAAGGCTAGGGTTGACAAAGCAGGAATTAAAATGAACCAACACCTCACAGAAAACTAAAGGTTAAAACGTACATGTACCAGCCATGACTGATTGTGCCTCCGGCTTGTTCCAATACATTAAAAATAGATTCGAGCCACGTACTATACAGTACACATATAAATTCAAAACCATAAAATTCTACCTTGAGGCATCTGAGTTGCAAGCGTTGACGAAATTGTCACAAAATTGAGGTCTTTAGATCCATAATGCACAGGCATTTGCCGACCCTTCCCCAAGTCATGCTGGTTAGCATAACACTGATTCATGAACTGATCAAGCGTGTAACCTCTCCACATCAGCACCCCAGCCTCCCTGTACTGTCCCATGGCCAAATCTTCAGGTTGCATGCCTGCAGCACTACCAAAATGTGTTGCCTCTTCTCCATATGCAGTCATATAAAATGATATTCTACCCTATTTGGATAGCAGTACATTAAAAGGAGAAAACAGTCAGTACTGTCATGGTAATAAAAATATTTAACAAGATGAGTACAAAAATAACCTACATGTATATTTGCTCTGTTACACTGATATAGTGTGTACAAAGTCTCTATACTACAATTTTGTAACTCAAATGAACTGATATTAATCTTGTTTACTAAAATTTTTTCTGATTTTGTGAAATGTATAGGTCTGTGGCTTGCTCTCAAGAAGAATATTTAGTTCTTCCAATTAAAAGGTTTAACACCAGAGCAAGGATAATGCATCAGGGCAGTTGCCCTGGATTGGTGCAATATTTTTGCAATTTTGCCAACAGGTTATGGCAATAGTGTCATTTCTGTGAAATTCTTCCAGACAAAGCTATGCGAGCAAGTTAGTTTAAAGAACTGTTTTGTGTAGTGGTTGCAAGTCCTTTAAAGATATTATTGCCCGGTATTCTCAGCGAAGTCTTTCCTCTGGCACCCAGGGTAGTTTGTGCCTTGGGTGTAGATGAGGTGCATTACTGTCAAGATTTGGTAAGAATTTTTTTAATCTCTTTACCGGCTCTGTTAAAATCTATAGCTAAATAAACTCATATAAGGACAGCATTTGTCTTGCCTACTCTGTGTATGTACTTCATTTACATTTAAAAAGTTTTTTCTCCCAGCTAAAATGACACAACAGCAGTTTGTTCACAAATAATCTAGATATTCCATCAAACTTGGCTATTAATGCTTAAACTTGTCTTGCACAATACATGCTGTATTATAGTGTACGTATAAAATTACTGTGCCAGTGCATACATGTACAGGTATGCACACTTTCACTATTGAATGGTCCATGAATAAAATATGTTGAATTTAGCTCACTTCACATTCATACTATTACACTGAACAACTAATGCCAGTTGCTTTCGGAGCAGGTCAGCATGGATAGCACTCAGTGTGGCACCAACCTCAGCCTTTTTCTAAAACTTCTTCATTTTTGGTTGGGCAAAACAGAGGGGCAGTGCTCTTTGACTTACTGTTAAAAATTACCTTACAAAGAGTGTTGTGGACACTTTACACACACTTAACAGCTAAATTTATTTGTTTGAAATGTATAATATTCACAAAGCTGTCGCAGTCACTGTATGTATTTTCTTAAGAGTTTAGTTTTGTATTCACTGGCTTTTGGACGGCAGCTTGGTAAGTCATTTTGTTACAAGCATTTGAGTTACCATTTAAGTTGGCTTTGTGCATTTGTTTAGATGTTATTTAGAATATTTACATAATTGTATCTTATGGTTCACTTATTGCCAATCCTTGATTCATTGTTTACATATTCATTGTTTCTAATAGTGTTTCAAACGTGATACAGTTTGAAACAAGCTCAAGCCCGACGAGCTGTCCTGAAATTCACTATTTAAATGTTTCAACTCTAACACTTCCACAAACATTTTAAATTCGTTAATTGAACGTTTGAACTTGAATACTTTCACAAACAAAAAGAACGCTTCGAACGACCCATTTTCCATGATTTACAACAGACCAATGATGCTTCTATTTTGCAGTGAAGTTTACAAGCATTGCTGTCAACTTATTTCAGGTAAGTTCTGATTGGCTCAATTATGAGAGGCTGTGTATCATACATGCCATTAAAAACCAGGGGAGCCTGTTTCTGCTTACTTGGGTTTTTAACTTTCTCAATGCTTTTTTGGTATTCAAAATGAATGACAAACAACTTTTGAATACCAAAAAAGCAATGAGCAAGTACGTATTGTATACAAGTAAGGACCGACACAGTTTACTACTTCAAGAAGTTAAAAACCTAAGCAAGCAGTAATAGAAACAGGCTGCTATGATTATGAAGCCCCAAATAAGGTTTACTTACTGTTTAGGCTGCCAAACCACGGCCATAGTTAATTTATACACTGTGTCAGTTAGTTTTTGCATAGTTTGTAGTTGGGAGTCAGCTGATAAAATCTCTGGGTGGCTACTTGTAAGACACTGAAGGTGTGTCATCAATTTTCAGTTGCAAACCAGGACTCTTGATTGACCGATTCCCAACCACAAACTACATGTACAGTATACAAAAACTTACTGAGTGTATAAATTATTTCTGGCCACTGTTTAGAGCATCACATTGTAACTTTAGAACTAAGGTGTAATTATTCTTATTTTATTTAAAATTTTTCCAAATTTTCTGACATTTTCACAACAAAGTGCCCCTCCCCTGCTGCACAGGGTTGGCAGATATGCAAGACTGGGGTCTTATTAGAAGAAGGCTCAATAGTATCAGTGGCTAAGGGTGAAAAAATAATACTTCACAAGTTCTCCCAAATACTGTTTAGAGAGGAATTAGTTTAGTAAGGAGAAGATACAGACCTGTCTTTGTGACTCATAAAGAATGAGATCCATTGTGTTCAGTAGTGTCATCTGTTTATACATCTTGACAATTGTTTCTTCACCCAACTGGGGACAAACACATTGGCAAAAATATGTTATGTTTTCTGATAGAGGAAAACTAAACAGTTTCTGTGAGCTTTTTCCAGCAGAAAGTATTACATAATATATATTATCAGAACTGTGAAAATTTCAGAAAAATTTAAGCCTTCATGAAATTTATGCAATCTGTTCATTGAATGTTTGGGTGTGCCTAACACAGTTTTCAGCAAAACCAAAATCGAAATGCCAAATGATATACAAGATGTAATTAAGTAATGCCTAATATAAGAATGAAAGTGCTCATGCAGCAGGAGAACTTGGCTGCAGCTTCATTTAATTACATGTATTAGGGCACACCAATATTATTCCTTGTTTTATGAACCTCACAGTCCAATTTTTGCTGAAGTGCAAAAAAAAAAGCTTCACAATGAAAGAAAAATTGAAGTAGAAACACATGTTTTATTTAAAAAGATGAACTTTCTTATATTACGTGAATAAACCTTTATTTTATATACTGTATTCATTTGGTGTCTTGTGCAGATCATGGCCAAAGCTTTTTTTAAAAAAGTAGCACTTATACTTTCGTGTTAATGAAAATCTTGTGGTACCCTTTTTCTTTTTTTTACCACCTCCAGTCATCGATATTGACCTGAAAAATCTGTAAAACAAGAAATAACATTGGCATGGCCTTAAAGTAATTAAAATTGAGCATCCTGGTTGGCTTAGAGGCAAAAAAGGTGAAAAATTCACCTTCAAGTACCATCATGAGCTGAGTGATCATCATTGCATTGTGATTTCTAAGTTCTTTCTTTCTATTTCCCTTGACATGTTTTGTATATGAATCGCTTACTGATGAGTGTACAGTTCGAAAATACTAATTAAATAACATTGTGAGTGATTGAGGAATAGTCCATTTGATTTCTTTCATCACCATCTTGTGTCTTGAATTACATTGATATTAGGGAACTTAAGCACCAGACGTTGTTGGCACCACGGACGCCAGCCGGAAGTATTTTTGCAGCATACCAGTCACTGCGCATGTCAAGCGGTTCTTGAGTTGCAGTCACGGACTTCAGAGCGCGAGTTCTCAGGTTCAAGATTGAACGTGTCAAACGTGAGTATAAACAGAGTCAAAATTACTAAAATTTGAAACGCAAAATAACAGTTTCATTGCTTTTATGTCCAGTGTTTATATGTTAAAAGCTTGAAAACGTATTTTTAGCCAAGTACTGCAAGAACTCACGAGAAAATTCTATATTTCAGATCAGAAGTGATTCGCGCCATGTCAGAACAGTCGGATGATTTTGCCGCCTCTTGTTCATAAGTAAAAGATGCTTTTTTCATAACTAATTACCTTCAGCTTTGATAAATGGCAAAATTCAAAGTGTAACTAGCCAGTGGATCACATTCAGTTCATAATATTTTGTCGGTCCGGAAATTTCTTTTCTATATGTGTTTTGAAGGTGGGAGTTGGAAACGGATTTGAGCTTGCTTTTTCTATATTTTGAAACTCTACAACAATTTCATGGTCATTAAATTTTCCAGATTATTTCAACTTCCATGAGTATATTTATCTGCATATTTATCTGTATTTGATTTTTCCTATTTCATAAATACTAATTACGTGTTGAACAGAAAAAGTTAGAAAACAAAATTCGCACCTGCATGTTGATTTTGTGCGTGGTTTCTTTCAATTTATGAATTGATAAGAATCTCCTTTGATTTTGTTTCTCCATTCAGAAATAGTTCACCCATGGAGTGGACAGAACAACATGATATCAAACTATGCCGAGCCAAACCAGCCAAACGGAAAACTACACAACGGAAAAAGCTTTGGGAAACTGTAGCAACAAATACTGTTAAAATCAAATCGCCAAAATTCAAAGATTCGTTGTCTGAGCGGTCCGTTCGTGAGCAGTACAGCCAAATTGCCCAAAGATACAAGAGTAAAATGCAAGCAGAGATCAAGGCAAGTGGCATTTCCCCTGAACAGAGCGAACTTGAAGTCCTTTTAGAAGAGCTAGCAGACTGAGAAAAAATGGCGGAGGAAGAACGTTATCAACAAGGAAAGAAAGCGGAGGAAGATCAAGAGAAGGCAAAAGATATTCGATTGCAGGCCATGGAAAAATTGTCCCAGACAAAAAAAAGAAAGACGCAAGAAAATGATTCTGCAGACGCGCCGACAAAAAAGAGTCAAAGAACATGCAGCGAGGCAGTCTCTTACCTGAGGGAGAAAAACCAACAAGAAATGGATTTAAGAAGACAGGAACTACAATTGCGGAGCAACGAATATGATGCAGAAAGGAAGAGGCGCGAGGAAGCAGACAAAAGTCACGAGAACATGTTCCAAATGATGGCGCAGCAGAATCAGTTGCTGATGTCTTTAGTTTCAAAACTTGTTGAAAAATGAATGCAGAAGTTTCAGTGAAACCTTGTTATGAAAGCCACCGTTAAGTTAACATTTTTGCATTACATAATTTATGTACCACTTTGCTACACCAATTGACTGAATTTTATCCGTTTAATAGCGGTCAACAGTAATGACTTACTTTTGCTGTAATTCATTAAAAATGTTTTAGTTTCAAGCACGTCATTGCTGATTGTGCTGCTTAATTGTATTCTTATACACCATCTAAGTAACTTGCTGTTTGTTTCTTTTGCTACAAGAATTCTTAAGTTCATCAGTTCATCAAGATCTATTTAGCCTCGAAGCAAGTTCACAAGAGGCTTCCTCAGTTCAACTGGATTTCCCATTGTCCAGAGACAGGTTTTCTAAAACATTTTTTAGTTTTAGTGCGTGGGATATCTTTCAAAAATTGTTCGTTCATGCAAGAGGGCATAGGTATCTTCATGGGGACCAGATTGTTATTTTCATGAGTTTATTCAGTGTAATGTATGTATTTGCCTCTGGAAAAAGTTTTTAAAAAATATATTTATCAAAAAATGATAAGAAAAGATGCCATCGTACATCACGTTTTCAGTCTGGGGCCTTAGCAAAATGAAATACAGCTCTGCAAAAACAGTAGGCATTTATGGTTATTTAAGAGCAGCACCTGCCGGTCACTTGCCCACTGTCCCATAGAGATTCGCAATCATCCCATTAGGTATGACAACAGACTGGAATTTGAGTGTGCCCATTGTAGACAATTCTTTCGTTTCTCCCAGGTTTACAGATAGGACGAACAGTTCCATCAATAAGACCAATGCAGTTATGGAGTGCGGCCCCTTTTCCATGAACAGCATTGGCATAAACTTCCAGAAGATTTGGACTCGATAGAGTATTATTCCACTCTGATTTTAAACATGGCAATGGGTTCTAGATCATGCAAATTACCGGTGCCGGCCTTCCAAACAACGGAATCATGTCTCCACATCGGCATGAATATGCAAAATGCTTTAAAACCATACGTGCCACCAGCAACGCTTCTCTGATTTGTCTTGAATATATTTGGAATCTGTAAGTCCTCAGCTAAAGCGGGTAGATCTCTTTTCTCAACCCGAAAATTTGCTTTGCACTCTGTGTCTCCCAGCTTGTCAAAGTCAAATCGTAAATAATTCTGGGTTCTTTGAAGAGTATTCGTCATACAACAGCTGAAAGATTCTTTGTCAGAAATCATGTTTTCTTTGTAATAAAGAAAAAAATCTTCACGCAAATCACTGAAAGACAAAGCTTTGTCACTGAACTAATTTTGGTCGGCGTTCATGGTGAAGTTCCAGATTGTTATTGCTTAAGGATTTGCATTTCCGCATGAACCGCGTCCCCAACCTAGTTCTCCGCGGCCAGATATGACGTCCGTGAATCAAGAACGTCTGGTGCTTAAGTTCTCTATTATGCGATCTATGACCTCTCATTCCCAGTCTCTTTAGAGTTGGGCTTCTACGTTTTTGCTGGGTTTGCATAATATTTCAGGTGCACTTCTAAGAGATGTTTAATGCTTGAGTTATTTGCAACATTCTAGATATCATTGGATGATTGTTTTCAATGAAACTTGTTTCAGCGAACTGAGTCACAAGCAGTGCAGAAGAAAAACAATGGAAATGTATATTAAAGTACATGTATTCACGAGGTGACTTTCTAAACAAACAAGACACAAATTGTTAATATTATCTTCCAGACATGAAATTATGAAAACATCCTAAAGAATGACTTGCACTCATAAATAATATCTACATTGTAATGCTGAAAAAACAACCACACTCGGCCAAAATATAACCACATGAATGTTATGGACGGTTGGCTTCAATTGGCCAAAACATAAAACTGGATTACCAAACCTGGCCTGCCATGGTCGAGGGTGGGCGACAGTGTTCACAGTCAGACATTTTTCTCCTCATCGTTCTTAGGAACAGTGTTTGAGAGTGACCTTTTTCATTTCCAAGGATTGTAATTTGGTTTCGCAAACTTTTGTATAATATTTGCAAAATGATTTGGCTTCGCATATTTGTATTTTGCAAAATGATTTGGTTTTGCAAATTATATTTTGCAAAATGACCTTTTTGTTATGTAATTTAATTATGTTCCTTGCACTCTCGATGATTGGAATTCAAATTGACTATCGTTGGAAATGGCTTGAGCACATAATTTTTTCATTTCCCATTTCACAAAGCACAAATTTGTATTTTGCAAAATCATTTCACAAAATACAAATTATGATTTACTTGTACTACATGTATGTGTTTAGTAACAGCTTTATGATGACATGGAGTAATATCACATTGCAATATAAGTCAAGAGAAAACTGTGAGCTTGATCCAAACCCTTATTACAATCCTAAATGGAATCCCGCTAACCATTACCATAGCACTTAACCTAACCCTGACATTACCATAACCCAGGGCCAGCACTCAGCAAAGCAGGGGGGAGGACGGGGACCATGGCCCCCCAACTTTCAAAATAACGAAGAAAATAAGTCAGAAAGCTCTTTTGCTGTGAGCAAAATACAACAGAAACATGCAGGAAATGGCAATCACACAGCACAATTTCTCAACATTTTTTGGGGAGGCATTTCCCTGGACCCTTTAAAAGGCTCGCGCCTTCGTAGCTCGCAAAATCACTCTATATATTCTATAGACTATAATGTGGCCCCCAAAATCAGCACTGCTCCGCCAGCCCGGTAACCTGAACTCTAAACCCTCTAATACATTTTGTGAACATAATAGTGTCATCTTCTTAGCGGTACTGCGACACTGCGACAGCAGTACTGAATGGAGTCAAAGTATATACAACAGTCGGGCGACATAAATTGAATCAATGAATGAATGGTGATTGGTCGAGGTTTCTACCTCAGGATCGTGCGATTCATCAATTATCCTTCCTTGTCGATCCATAACCCGATAAACTGACATGGGTTCCGCTGTCTTGGGATCATCGAACTCTAACTTCTCTGTAAACCGACAGTTTGGTGCGCCAGGAAAACCCGGGGTGTCCACAAGCCGGTGCTGAGCGGGCTGGTGAGGTGGCACGTTGGAGGCCGAACGTTCGGGATTGGCGTGGAACTGCGGATTAAAATCAAATCAAATGTAAGAATATGATCACAGGAAATTCAGAGCAAAGTTCAACATCATTTGTATTGGTATCTTACTTTCCGTAATCTCTGATTGCACGATAAGCATCTTGGAAGTACGATTCTTCCTGAATTTCGAAACACGAGAGATCGAACAAGCCGCATTGAAGACGCCATCTTTGGAAACCGACCCGAATTGTTCCTGAGGGAGGAGAGGGTAGTGAGAACTGTCTCTTTTTAGAAAACAAAACAAAAGTGAAATAAGAAATATAATACATTCTTGGGATCTAGGAAGAGCATTAGCAAGGAATTCCATAAGCAAAATTTAGTTTTTTAAGAGAAACGTTTGTACTATTTTTATATATAAAGAAAAAATATATACATATTTGATTGGTAAATATTTGTCCTCTTCTCCTACCCCCATTGGTATATATTTTGTACAAGTGACGCTTGTAAAAAGCACACATGAAGTACGTGCCACAATGAGATTCAAATTCAAAATGGCGGTAGATGCAAACTTTGCGGGAAGACAGTGTTCAGAAATGCGCTCGATGTGCTGCCAACAAAGCATTCTAAACAAAGCCGATGGGTCAGCAAGTTTTTCGCAAGGTTTGTTGGTATCAGCTATAGAGAGATTGGTTAAATGTGGCGGGAATATTTAGATACATGTAAACGGCAAGTTAAGGATTGATTTGGGAGTCATATTTGTGATTGTCATTGTGATTGTTTGGTTTTAAAAGCGTTCTCCTGGCCTTTTACAATCTGAATCACAGTGACTGGTGTCGTGCATATTACAATTACATAAACCGCCACCAGGCGGGGGTATGCTTTTCCAAATGGGATAAAAGTTTAAAGCATCAAGATTTGTAAATATCATATCATATATGTATATATATATAAAGAGACTCATAAAAATTCATGTCAAGATTGGTATAACTATATCAAGATTTGTATATGCAGATATCAAGTTTCTCATACTTGCATCAAGATTTGAAT
>JAOEHT020305614.1:0-10197 GCA_025448195.2 Parazoanthus atlanticus
TTCTTCCACCGCTGTAAATAGTCTGTAAATTTATGGTATTAGAAATTTACAGGGTTCTTGAAACATGGAAATACTATCTAAAACTATAAAAAGCTGTTTTTCCAGACTATTTCCATGCTATGGAAATTTTTCAATTTTTCCAGTGATATTGTTACATCAAACACAGGGGAACGCTAACAAACAAGAAGAAAAGAAGTTTCACATTTATTCAAACAAAAAAAAAAGAAAGTCTAATTTTTTTTTGGAAGCAAATTCAAATTAAAACTCGATACAATGTTTCAAAACAATATTTTTTTTGGACTCGAATTTACTATTGATGCTCAAGAGGCGATGAGAGTGTCTGTGAGAAAAGAAAGGAAATTAAACGAGTGTTCCTTCTAGTGACAGATTATGTCTTTGGTATTGTTCCTACGTTCAAGATATATAGTCGGTAAAAACACCAAAAGCAGCTGCACAAACAAGAAAAACTCAAACTGTATTTTTATACGAAGCTTATTCTGCTTTGCAACATACAGAATGCACACAGAATTTTTACAGGATCTCGTGGGAGAAGTATCTGGTCAAAATTGTAACTGACAAACGTACACTTACAATTTAAACAGCTAGTTCCTTCATCATACGCGTTGTGAAATCTTGTAATAGTGCACAAGGGTATTGTTCATATTTGGTAAACAGTCATATTTATTGATATCAATGCAATTTTTTTATTTATAATTCGATATCACAAGCAAAATTAGTTTTATATATACTACAAAACAAAATCAAATTAAAATTCGATACCAAGTTCCAAGGCAATTATTTTTCTCTGTTCGAGATTACTATTGATGCTCAAGAAGCGATGGGAATGTCTGTGAGAAAAGAAATGAAAATAGATGAGTAGTCCTTCTAGTGACAGATTATGTCCAAGTATTGTTTATACATTCAAGATAGTCGATAAAGATAAAGAAATTTAGACGCCTACAAACAGCACTTAAAGCAGCTGCTCAAACAAGAAAAAATTCAAATGTATTTTACGCGAAGCTTAAAACAAATGGCAATTCTAAATCTGCGTTACACCATGTTGAATGTACAAAGAACTTCAGAGGATCCCATGTGTGAAATATCTGATCAATCTTGTAACTGACAAACGTGCACCTACAAGTAAAACAGCTGAAGGTTTGCAAGTGCCTCGAGTTGTTGCTGCCATTGTTTTGCTTCAACAGTCAACAAATCTACTAACACCAACTAACATTATTTCTGCACAATGAATTCCTCATAACACAATTATTTTGGATTTGGTGGCCTTTCCAAGACTTTGAAGCCTTCATATTTGGGATAACAAAAGTTCGAATATACTTCATTGAAGGAGCGCAATTTGTTCACTGACAACTGTACTTCAACAATGCCTCTGCGATACAATGTTGCTTAGAAGTGTGCAAAGTCATCATTTTGTTGATCGTTGTTAACAACCTTTTTGTTTTGGGAAAGGAACGTTTACCCGCCTTTATTGAGGTTGATCAGAACGTTATCAAGATCGGTTGGGACAGCACTTCAATCCAACAAACAATTCAATTCAACCTTTTCAGAAAAAAGTAATGAAACCAAGCGACAGAGTTGAGAAGTTACCAAGGATGAAGAAGACCGAGAAGCCAGCTGAAGAACCGAGGTTTCAAAAATCACAATTCGTTTTTGGAAACAGAAAACGATATCAAGGAAGAAACAGAAACTTATTAACACTTTGTCTTGTTTTGTTTTACTAATGAAAACTAAAGTTTGACGGCGGATGATATCCTGGGAAAAAGATAATTGAGTGTATTGAATCGGAATATCTCCACCTGGGTGGTTAGAGTTTGTTTCTCCTCTAACAGACAACTATATACGGAGGAAGTTAGTACAGGGACAAGAAGCACTTTCTAATCCTGACGTATATCTATAACTTTCAGGTATGCCGATATAATAACTTCGCTTATCCCAAAAGAAAACACAGTGAGAAAAACGGAATCTTACTTTTTTTTAAATAAACAAAGACATTTATCATTTGCAAGAAACAACAAAGTCTCAATGGTAATATTTCACAGTTGCATTTAAATTGAACTCTCTATAAAAGTTCAGTATCAGCTAAATTGATTCAAAGGAAACTGTTTCTTAAAGCTTAATATTGTGGCTTCCGGCAACCTTGAAAAAAGATGTTGTGATCACAACCTGCTAGCTTCGCTGTTACAACGCGTACGAAGCCGACGTTTTCCTGGATATAAACTACTTGCTGTTGCTGTGAAATATAGAAAACGACTCTTTGCTTTTCTAGCTACGTGACAGATATAGTTTGAAATTACAGAGATGTCTCACGAGGGTAGATATTCAACCCGTCGTAGTTTCAAACTCTCTGTTCTCCCTAAGATTGGAACTGTGAGAGGAGTCTTTACCCCTGTAAGAACTCCACGAAAATTTAAAGACGAAGCTTTCGAAACACTACAAGAAGTTATGGAAGAAAGAATGAGTCGAGAACAGGCAATATTGTCGTCAAGTCCGCACAATCGGGTTGTTAATGCTGTCAAATACGCAAGGGCAAGAAACATGAGTTTAGCGATGGGACTGGAGAAGAATCTCAATTTGTTTTATAATGAATTTGAGCAAGAATTTCGTCGGATAATTGAAGTTGAAAACGACATTTTAAAAGAGTATCCTGAAAGCTGCTTATTTAAAGAGCGTGGTTTTACCAGAAGGCAGTTTCGGCATCATTTAAACGAGACTTTGGAACTCAAACGTCGAGCGGAGGATCTTGAAAGAACGAGAACATTCCTCTTACTTCCGGTGAGGAGCCGGTCGCAGGAGACAGACCTAATTGCGACAGACTTAAGGGGCGGTACTGGCACGAGGGCGGTAACAGTTCAATCGGTGTTGTTGTCACCATGGAAACGTGATGGGAATGTAGTTTATTTGCCTCCAGTTTAGACATGGAATGGGGTTAACTCTTTTCTGCAAATCATTGCTTCTTTTCTCATGCAACGGAGTTGCCAGTGCAATTTTGGGAGTTAATTGTTGTCTCTCAAAAAGCTACTTGAATTTCAACATGTCGCTACTGATACGGATTACGTAAAGCTGCGTAAAATGCTACTCAGAGTCTCACTAACCCGGAAATTACAAAACAGAAACGCAATGCTTTATATACAATATACATAAAAAGGAACCTAAGTATTTTGAAAATATTTTTAACAACAACAGCATCCTGTTGTTACAAGTCAAAGTTGTTTTAAAGGAACAACTAAAGTATTAAAGATTGATAATTGAAATAGAGATAGGTTCTGGCTACCTGGAATGAGGATAAAGGGTTAAAAGAGCCAGAAGACCAAAATTATTGGTTAATTTAGTTTGATTGATTGATAAATAAGGAGGGACAATTGAAAATAAGGATAGATATTGTTGATATATTTAGCAGGAAATTTGCATGTTTTCTTTGATGGGTTGATAAGGTTAAAAAAACGGTTCTGTCTCATTTCTTTCATTTGTATTCTTGTATTCTTCTCTGAGATTTTGTCTAACCTCTCTCATGTCTTTGTATTCCTGACACTCGATGAGGAAGTGAAATTCGTCCTCCATGTTATTATTGCACTTGGGACAAACTCTTAGTTCAGCTGGTTTGTACGACCTTGGGTATCTTCCTTTTTCTATTTCGAGGCGATGATTACTAATTCGTAGCTTTCTGAGTGCAATCCTGTGTTTCATATTAGCTACGTGCAATAAGTATTTTTCAAGTTTAATTCACCTTTGAATTTACGGTGTGTTCTTAGTTTGTTTGCTTGACTTTGTATTGTTCTGTAGTCATAGTTAATTGTTATATTCAATATATTTTAGTCTTTGTTTATTTACTTGATTTATTTGAGCTGTAGTAGTAAATTATTCTCGTATATTATATTTGATCCTGTTTAATCGAAACATATTAAAAGCCAAGTTTTCATAAGATTTCTTTTATCTTCTCTGTCCAGCATTTATCTTTTTATATTCTTGGTATTGAAGCTCTTATATATTTTCGATTATCCATTCTTATCGTTTTTCTCTAATGAACGCCCATGTCTAATAAACGCCCCCCTGAATAACACATGCACATGCCACATGCATCTCCTGCTCCGATTTGCTGTCTCTTGCAGGAAGTTTATAAAAATATATTTGTACGCATTGCTTACCTTGGTCCATGCGGTATACAGCTACGTAATCATCTTCAAATATTCAATAACACGTCGCTAAAGTGTTGTTGAACGAGTACAACGTCCAGCTACGCGCGGCTTGGTGCCCATCATATATCAAGTACTGAAGTAAGAGCTTGCGAACTAGAGATATAGCCCATGTCACTCCTTAGGACTCGTGACATCTTGAGTTACTTTTGTATGGCTTCTTCAGACAATTCAGTTCGCTTTGAATATAAAAACAACAAACCATTGAAGTGTCTTCTTTAATACTTAATATCATAAACTGCCAAAACGATGACTTTGCGCGATATCTAATACTGCTTTGTTTTCTTCAGTTCCATAAAGTCAAAACTCGTTATCGATATTCTCCACGGCGTTTACTTTAATAATATCAAATACCGACTCTCCCCCCATCCCCCACCCCAATCCCCAAACGGAGCCCAGCAGTTTCTTGATGAAAAATTGATACGTCATACGCCAGGTGCGTATACTAGCCAGAGGATTATCCATAATTTTCTCATCTTTAACCCGCCGGCAAACTGATTGAAAATGCCTACTCAGTTTTCCTTGGCACAACTGTGCATTTTACAGATCAAGACATTCAAGTTTTATACGGAATTTCTTCTGCTGTTGCCACCAAGGATAGCACGACAAATTTGTGAATCTATTATTTTAGTTGAAAGCTACGCAACTTCTTCCGATGGTAACTTCGTAAAAGGGATTGCCTGTGGATACGATGTCTTCACCAAAACTTTCTTACTCGGTGAATTTGGAAGTTGTATTTGTTACGATATTTCCCAAGAAACTGTTTGGACAAAGTCGATAACTGCAAGAGAACTGGAGAGCATCGTCACTTCGTTTCGCGGAAGCAATTTCGATGTTAAAAATTACAAAGAACTCACAAATACGAATTGTGAAAGAATTACAGAGCATGAGACGGAATTCAAGAACTATGATACAAAGACAATGTATCTTTATCAGCAGCTGGCCAATTGGGTGATGAAATATAGACACTACTTGGGTCTCAACATTTGTGAAGAATTTGTAGAAGTGGCGTGTGGAAAGCACGTTAAAGTACCCCTCAAAGTGCAATAAGATCAGTCGAAATTTGAATTTCTTCAGTAATATAAACTCGAGACTGCTAAACCACGAGCTTGGCGTTGTTTTTGTGAAATGCGGTTTTGGTTACGTTATTTGAATAAAAGATCTATTTGTATCCAATTAAGAGGCTCTATAGAAAATCGTACAGCAGATGTTACACTTTTCTAATTGGGAAATGGTGGGCAGCACACAGAAGACAAGACGACGTAGTTTCAGTTCAAAAGATGTTTTTTAAAAGTATCCGATCCGTTTCACCACTCGAGTGCATTCCTTTTGTACAATCCAAATCTAGATTCGTGAAGTATTGGTTGTTTGGATTTCTTGTAACAAAGGAACGGGAAATCTGAAATTAGGTTTTTGGTACAGTAAGCATTGTCTCAACATTTACATGTGCATGCATCAAAACAACGGCTTCTCAAATCTAAGTTATCTGCCAGACTAAGTATTACAAAATAAAGATATTTGCTAAAAGCCATTTCAGCTAAATTCCTCTAAAATAAGTCACAAATGGATTGTTTTCGAGCGGTCAGGCGGCTCATGCGAGTTTCTAACGCGTCCTGTAACATACACAACGAAGTATAATTTTGACAACATGTACATGGCATGTACATGCAGTTGAATATCGAGACAGTTTAGTTCAATATGGGTTTCTAGTTTGATACTTTTCCGTAATTTTGGACATACAAAATCATTGACCACCGAAAGTTTCTGTAACAGATTGTCAATGGATGAGTCAAGTGCAAATACAACTCATTGTAAATTGCGAAAGGTATAATTATAACGTTGACTTCTTAACCTAGAAACTAGATTCACGGAACCGAGTTTGGCCGCCGAAGCAATCTCTTTCAGTTTCATGCGAGCGCAAAAAAAAAAAACGATAAAAAAAATCGCTATTCGCTGATTGTCAAATCGAGCGCAGAACCTTTGTTAAAATGTGAATCCTGATTCAGATTGAATCCAGAGAATTTACCCTTCGGACTGTAATCCTGGATTAGATGCTTAAAAACAATTGATTAAAGGAACTCAAAATCTAATTTTGGATTACATAATCCGGATTTGGATTATATAAAAGAATTTTACATTTGCATTGGCTTCATCAGCGGTTTGCCAAGTGAAACCTTTGTTCCAGTGAGCTCTATGCCCAGTCATACAGTTGAATATAGAACACTTAACTATGCCTGAAAATTTCCGCGGGAGATCTTGACGGACTTAACAGCACAAAACGTGGGAGAAATTGATTAATTTTGGGGGCCGTATCTCATCGCTAAGGTAAAAAAATACTGAATTGTTTTAGCAGAAAATGATGGCCTGTTATGCAGTTGTTATACTGTCGGGCAATTATTTTTTTCTCTCTTGTCTTTTACTCGAATTTTGTCTTGTTGTATAAATTAAAAGAATGAAAAATTTTCACTGATTGCTAACAGTCCAGCAAAAATTACAGAACAAACTGCTGAACAAATAGGCAAAGCTAAACTAGTACAAAACTAAGTTTCTATTTGTGAAGCATTGAAAGTATATACTGCTCTTTGTTTTCTAAAACAAGAAAGCTATTTGCGAAAAGTTTTGTAACAAAGTTGATTTTGATATAGATAAGGGCGTATACAAAACTCCCAAGAAACAATCATCATCATCAGTCTGCTCTGACGAAGGGCTAACGCTCGAAACGTTAGCTTTACACCAAACCTTACGGCGAAAAACATACCATATCAACCCTTGTTGATCAAAAATCCATATTAAGCTAGTCTTACTCGACAACGCAGAAAAAACAGCTCTTTTTCAAAACTAGTCACCTTCCAGTGTTATCAAACCAGTTGCCTTGCAACCTCGGAGACCCAGGGGTGGTCCATCCGGCGGGAAGAATGCAGAAGGCCGGTCTTCGAGGATGGTTGCCTGGTAGTGATTCAGTTTTACCAGTACTTTGTCACTAAGATTTTTACAAACGCGCTTCGGCGCAGAGAAAGTATAATCTCACACCAAAATATAGTGATTAATTATAAATATAATATATCAAATCACAATGTAAGTGTTACGTGCCTATTTTCAGTTGAAGCCAGTGTATGGCTCTGAAATAACTCATCTCGTTTGTTTCTGTCGCAGAATAAACACAAGAGCGACATGTAACATGAATTTTGAGCACTTCCCCATGGACAAACAAGATTGCTACTTGAAAATGTCTAGTTGTAAGTACATAAAGAGTAGTTATGGACCGTTTCCGCTCTTAAATGATCTCTCTGTATCTTTGTCAATGTACCTCTGTGTTTGTATGCTAAAATATGTGCCTGAGCACAAACTTATCTTCTAATCTACCATACCTCTCTCAGTGTCTTTTACTGACCCCGTACTTGTGGCATAGAGGTTGTCAATGTCAGGCCAAGTTAAGTTAAGTCAAGTCAAATCTATATCTGTGTCTATGATTTTGTCTGTATCTTTGTTCTTCTCTGTGTCTGTATCCGAGTCTGTGTCCGTGTTCATGTGCGTATTCATGTCCGTGTTTATGTCCCTGTCCGTATCTGTGTTTCTGTATGTCTATAAGTCTATGCTTATGTTTGCGTCTATGGCCATGTCTATGTCTCTCTTTGTCTGTATGTTTACCAGTTCTATGCTGTGAATACAAACGTGACTTCAGTGCATGTGATTTATGTATTGGCTTGCATCTGTGCATGCCTGTATTGCGGAAAAATATGTGAATGTATCTGGCTATCAGTTCGAATAAGTCCATGTCTTTAGATATGTCTGTGTTTGCCTTTGTTTCGTAGTCAACATCTTACCGGTTTGTTTCTGTAACTGCGCAGATGTCTTTTAATTTAGAGTGGTTGATGTCTTTCTCTCAGTTTCTGTTTTCGGCAACTATGTTTTACGTTTATGATTTTGTCCTTGCGTTTGTCTATATTTCAGGATTAGGAATTAGGTTACAGCTGCGTGCTTAAACTTTCGCTTGTGCTTTTGTTTGTGTGGGTGTGGGAGTGTGTGGTGTATGTGATGTGTGTGATGTATGGCGTGTGTATTTGTGTTTGTTTGTTTGTTTGTCTGTCTGTCTGTCTGTCTGTCTGTCTGTTTGTCTGTCTGTCTGTCTGTTCGTATTTATGTTTCTGTTTGTGTTTGCCATATATCTATGTCTGTGTTTGTCAGTTTAATTGTGTTTGTTTATTTGTTTGTGTCTGTGTCTGTGTCTGTCTATGTCAATGTCTATGTTTATGTCTGTGTCTGTGACGTTCTACTTCCTGAAAAACTAAATCTTGGAGAACTTGTTGGTTTAGACGCAAACACAAAACACGACATCGTTTACAAGTGGGACGAAGCAAGTGTGCTGTTGAACCCTGGAGTAAAACTTTCGCACTTTGACATTGAAAACTACTCAACTCGTGTGGTCACGGAAGTGTACAAGATAGGTAAGAAAAAAATTTATCTGGTCAATTAGTTTTCCACCATATTGTTTTTTAGGCCAATTTTCGTTCATATATTTTATCATTAGCATGCATTTTAACCTTATCAGACGGTTAAACGACTATCATGGGGTACATATTAATACACTTATCAATGTAAGTCGAAGGTGGAGGCCGGGCATTTGCGGGAGATTCGACAGTGATTAACTATGTGTTGTGGAGATATTTGACTGTTTTAATATCGACATTATGACAAGTTTTAAGACAGCAAATAACAATCTCATTTCACCATCAACGCTTGCCCCAGGTGGGGAATTGAACAGAAGTTGTTTTTTGAGTTCAGATACCCCGGCTATGAAAAGAACTGAACGACTAGACAGACCTTGCGAACAAATAAAGGAGGGTGCCCGGGACGAGGCTAATCTATCTGTATTGAAATGTCAAATAAAAACAATTGTGCATACGTCAGTTGGCGAACGAGACCACAGGATAGCCAAGCATAAACTTCGAATTCGACTCGATGTTGCAGTAGATACGTCATGTTAGATACATACATATATGAAAGGCCGATAAAGAGATTTTGTAAGGGAATAAGCATTTTGCAGAAATGTTGAATAAAGTTAACCTACCTCAACGTGGGGTTGTCATTGTGTGCCATACAAGTATTTTAATCGGCCTTTCATGTATGTATCTAACATGACGTGTCTCAACTACTGAAACATTGAGTCGAATCCGAATTTTAAGCTTGGATAGCCTGTAACGAGACGAACTCTAGAAAATTGCCAAGAAAGTAAACAGTCCGTAACTTTTTTGACCGCTGAAAAAATTTAGAAGCGCACGTCCTTTCACAGTTGACGAAAAAGGCAAGATAAGAAAGCTATTTGTGCGATTAAACCCTTGCCTCAGTTGCAAAATGTTCATGATTTTCATAGTTTCAGTTTGCGCTTGATTTAACTTTTTCCGACCTGTAATCGGTATTACATATATTAGTTTGTTAGTCACCATTGCTTACATTGAACAACTAGAAGAAGAAACTGAAAAACGTCTACCGTATGTTTGACAAGTCATATTTTTGTCCTTAGGAACATATGTGTTCTTGTTTGCGGATTTCCGTTTCCGTCGCCGTTTAGCGTCATACTTGTCGGGTGATTACCTCCCCGCTGCATTTATCGTCATCCTCAGTTGGGTCAACTTCTGGCTTTGGCCCGAGTCTACCCCTGCCCGCACCGCGCTCTGTGCCATCACCGTACTGTCTATGACGACATTCATCCGAAGTGATCACGTGGTCAAAGCCTCGTACTCAACAGCCCTGGAGGTCTACATGTTCGGCTGTTTTGTGTTCGTGTTCTTCTCCCTGATCGAGTTTGCGGTCGTTCACTATGTATTGGTCCTCAGACCAAGGCACCAGAGTCAAAAGGTAACGAGGCGCCCCGCCCCACCCCGCCCCGCCCCGCCCCACCACCGACCCGGGGCGGGGTCCAAAAAAGGCCTTTACACTTTTTGGCTCCAAATCCAGTTCTGACACGTGCAGAGGCTCCCAGGGGACATGC
>JAOEHT020305715.1:0-10197 GCA_025448195.2 Parazoanthus atlanticus
GCTCGCTAATTTTCGTCCCGGCAAGCCGGGCTGTCCCGGCTTGCCGGGACAGCCCGGCCCATGTAAACAGGCCCTAAGAGTGTTAACCTCAACTTGGTGTTAAATTTACATAAATACCAGCGAGAACGATTAGAAGTTCAAGCCTCCAACAATACACAGAGTTGTGCATAGCTCATATCTACATTGGTATTTATGAATAGTTAACATCAAGTCCAGACTAACAATGTAAAAACGAGTCTGTAGTCATTGTAATCAGCGGGAACTGCAAATACGAATCTGGAATATTGCTCGCAGCGCGATTCTTAACGCGATCGTCACTCCGGCAACACGCTAAAAAGTTTTGAACCATCTTCAAAAACTGGCAACATGTTGCCACTAGAAAATTGCCGATGCTTTTGTTTGTCGGCAGTGGAGCGTAATTCGGAAATGGGCTATTAAGATGGTAATGAAGCGGCAAATATACACGTAAGTGAGGGGGTAACCAGTAAGGTTTGGCCGCTGAGCACTAATAAACAGATATAATGATATAAGTTTGAATGATCTGACCAGCCCCTTTTAGAGCGGAATTTCCTGTTTAAGGAGATGCTAGATTACAAGCATTTCCCGAATCGATATATATTTTCAGAATACACTTCGGTAAAACGTCGGTATGTTCAGGTGTCTCAACAAATATTAGCTAATGATTACAAACAAGCAAAGTCTGGTAACACAACTTTCATTATTTCTTTCAAATTCGAAGCAAACAAAATAAGTTAACTAGCACTCACGAATTAAAATGATTATATAATTGTACGTTAGCCTTTTAATCTATGGAAACTAGCATAAACTGTACAATACAATACAATATTGAAATCTGTGGCTGTACATTTTGTACATGTAAGGTAAATGAATAGCGTTGAGTATCTAAACTTTGCTGTTTTAAATTAAAATCCGGCATAGTCTGACAAATATTTCTATTTGACTATTATAAAAGGCAAGTGTTTGATTATCATGATCATTTGTTTAACAGAAAGAGCTTCAAAAAAAACTACAGTACTTGTTTCTGTGAACATTTTCCTGATTTTCTGGACTGCAGGAACTTGTGCCGTGTACAAACTTACGTTCTTGTCCGAAGACACAAGAACTAAAAACGTGACCTATTGTGAGAACAGTCCGTTTTGTTACAAAGGTTCTACAACTTTCAAAATTCCTTTATGCTCTCGCTATGCTTTCCAACTTACAAACATGGGGCAAAGCTATAGATGGACATCCGTTGCTGACGTGTCAATATCTAGTATTTAAATATAATTTTTATGACTAGTAACGTTTGATATCTGCTAGCTCAGGGAGAAGCCAAAAAGCAAAGCTCGGGCATCGTGTCCTTCATGTTTTGGTTTGTTCTACACAGGAATAAAAAAACTTAGGTCAATTTCTCCAGAGTTCATTGTTTATAACTATATCTGGCAGTTATGAAATTACTTTACATCTGGACCTAGTTGATGAGTCGGTACTAAACCAAGGTTAAAAATGTGTCCTTTATGTACAAGTTACAAGAGTGTATTTTAAATGATGTTCAGTACTCAGTAGCAATAGAACTATTCATTGTACACTGCCATCAGTAGGTAAACTAGGGTCTGGGGTGTCCACATTTGATTCCGTTTCAGTGATGTGTTGTCTGGGTACAAGGTCCCTTGGTGACTGGGGGTCGACTTGCATCTCCTGGTCATGTTCCTCAAGTTCACTCCTAGATGAGGTGACTGTAAGAAGACTTCCAAGGTCCAATGACGTCCCTTCCTTCATCTACGCACATTGTCATGAACAAGAGGAATTAGTGAAAAGCTTTTAGCAGACTTGATTTGTTTGTATATGCAGATTAACAGACTATAAATTATTATATAAAGAAAAGTTCTGGTATTACAATCACAGGCTACATGTAAGCGGATGAGTGACCTTTCAATTACATGTTTGTTGTTGAACATTTCAAGAATTCTCAAATTTCTAAAATAGCTGATAAAAGAGACCCATGTTATAAATTTGACAATAAAAATATTTATTAAGCTTGTGGAGTTTAATACTGTTGTCATTCTAATAGTAGTAGAGAAAAAAATACACAGTTGCATGTAATACTTACAGCTTTGTAATCTAGCATCATTTGTTTGAATGACAAAAAGTCCGAAAAACTTGTTAGCATGTCCAATATATCTTCTCCTATTTGACCTTGTCTGGATCTATATACAGGAAAAGTGTGGAGTGAAAAGGTTAAATATTACATAAAAATTACATAAAATAAAGTATGTGTGTATAAATAAAACAGACTCTAATGATTTCTGTGCATGTAGTTAATTGATAGATTTAGCACCACATATGTATATGCAAAAATTAATGGCAAATGGCAGGAATGGAAATGAGAAAGAAAATTATATGCAGTAACTCTTGCTAAGACTGCATAACACTCGCTATCTTCACAAAAAGACCGAAAATTAGAAGTTTCAGAGAAATTAATGGACTGCTATGCAGTCTTGAGCAACAGATAATTTAGCTGCAAGATTGTTCCTGCCGTTTGCCATTTCACGTATTTATGGTGCTAAATCTATCTATTAAAAAACCTGTACCTTTTAAAATGCACTTTGAGTGTTCATAAATGTCCTGAATTTCTGGTCTCCACTTGTGGTAGTTTGGGAAAAAAAATTCTACTTTTCAAGAATGCAAATGTACTCCACCGTTCTTGACGAGCCAATTTTTATGTACCATTTTCTATTCATTTTTTTAATGAAGTGTTAGGTCTTTTCTGCCAATAATAAATTATTATTTTGAAAATGACTTATGACCAAATAAATCTGCATTCTTTTCATTAGGTACTGATTTTCATCAACCACTAGGCAGCCAGTACATGCATATACTTATAGTATCAGTACAATATTAAATAGTATTTATGATATTTCCCAAATGCATAAGCCTCTCACAGAGGGTGTATTGATTCGTATATTAGTAAATATATTAAATATACATTATCATCATATAGAGTAAATTGTTTCTTACTTTAAAGATTTAATGAAGTCATCCATTGAGAATCCTCGAATTCTTGAACTCAGTCCATCATGGATATGTTTTTCCACTAAATTTACCTGGAATAGTTTAGAGTGGATAATTGGTATCAATTGCTAAGTAATACTGTACATTTATTTTATAAACTTGTATAAATCATATAAGAGTTCACTTTATTGTTGCTCAATGTATGGTTATTACTGTAATGTTTTCAGATATCAGGCTATAACAGACTCCATTAATTAAGTTTAGTTGGATCTACCTGGCTGCTAACAACCTCTATATATATCAATGGAAAGCTTGTAAAATAAATTATCTAAATGTCGATAGTAGGAATATTTTCATGGAAATGCGTGATATAAATTGAAATTTAGAAAGCTACTACTAACCCAACACATTTCCTTCATGAGGTCCCAACCTGTTAAATTTCTTTTTATACTGTCAGTTATTACCTCCAGTCAGGGTTCGATCTTAACGGTCGTCCGCTGGCCCCAGACCATTAAAATCTTCGACAGACCACTGAAACGTCTCACGATCTGACCCGAGTGGCCAGTAATGCTTCAATCACTAAAGTACTTCAAATAACTGGTTCAAAAACACAACTTACTCTTTGTAAAACTTCAGTTGGCATTCCTTTCTTCTTGCAGGGTTTTTCTATGTACTTTATTTGTGAGGGAAATATAATATCTAAATTCACATTTGATAGGTCGTTGTGCATGCATGTCAGTGTTGTTTTTCAAATCGAGTAAAATTTTCCAGGCATTTTGAACTCACGTTCGTAAGCGTGTGTGTGGCTTGTTACGTTCTTTTACAGCGGGAATTTTTTGGGCATGCATTGCGATCATTTGCTGTTTGCAGTCAGTGCTCGTCGATGTTCCATAAAGTGTGTGAGTTAGCTCAGTAATTTTACGTTTTAAACTTTTTTATGGAAAAGAGATCGTTCTTTGGACATGGCGCAGTCAAGTATGTTGCAGTTTTTTGGTAGCAATCAGCTGAGGAAACGAAAGGGCGAACGAACTGAGTCAAAAACTGAACAGGATCGGCTTTATGACAGTAAGAAGAGTGTTCGAACCTATCAAAAATCATGGGAGGAAACGTATCTTTGGCTAAGCCATGATGATAATTAGATGAAATGAATTGAATACCATTAATATTAATTTGCACATCTTCAATCAGCTCTCGGTTGAATAATAGTTTCAAATGTCCGTGGCCAGTGAAATTCACTGCGGACCACCAAACTTCTGCTATTACTGGTCCGGTTGGCCGGTGAGGAAAAAAGTTATGATCGACCCCTGATAATAATAATAATAATAATAATAATAATAATAATAATAATAATAATAATAATAATGACAACAACAATAACAATAATGATAATAATAATAATAATAATAATAATAATAATCGTCTTTATTAAGGCCATAAGATAAAAACTACATATCTCATGTTACATTAAAACTATAATACAACTGTTAAAACACTAAGAATACTGAAAATACAAATTACTACGGAAAGGTTTATACTAATGTCTAGAAATACAGCAAATGTATCAAAAATAAGAACTTAAATTTTTGTCTGTGGGTGATGGAGCGCAGTTTGGTCTACTAAACGTACAGGAACTGAGTGGTAGTATGGTGCTGTAAACAGTAAAAAAGGATAGGAGAAGAGAATAAAAAAGCAAATAAAACATACAGTAAGAGCACATGAAATATCTATTTACGGTGGAGGTGATATAAAGACAAACTCAACTGGATGCCAGAAAACTAACCAGTTGCTAAAAAGAGCAAGTTTACAAAAACCAGCAGGAGAAGAGGAGTTTTGGAGAAAAATTCTAACCCTCTCTTGATGTTGAGGTGATGCTGCAGCAGGTGAACTAGGTGTCTTGGAAATATACGGTGGAGGTGGTCTGATGTGTTGGATTGCCTGTGGTTGTACAGGCTGGGTCACTGGAGGCTGCTGAAGAACAGTCCTGGCTTGTTCAGTTGCTGGCCTTGGGACAGTCGGCTGTGTCATCTGGGCAGACAGGAGCTTGTGCTGCTGTACAAAATGAGAAAGGATGAAACACAGACACTAACAGGTATCAGTGGTACTGGAACCACACAATTCATATATGCATGTGCGTACTTCATATTATGCTATAAGCCCTGGAGTATGATTTTGAAAGAATACGAAAACTTAAATCAGCTTAACCATACCTGCCAACACTGTAAATTCTGGGATACCATAGCCAAATCGCCAGCAATGTATCAGGTCATGTAGACCATTATCATGGCAGTGTATGGGATGCTCCCGGGATTTGGTATTGTTTAGGTATAAGAAAGGCTACTTTGTGGTGTAAAAGTTGCTATTATTGGATATACTGTACAAATTGGTTAAAAAATAAAGTTCTTCTGCAAGTGGATCAATTTGTTCCTATCTTTTTGTGGTCTGGAATACTTCTTTAATCACTACCTAAGCTGCACCATTGTACCTGAATCTGAACAGCGTCTGTTTATAGATATTCATTTACCCTGTAACTTAGTTTTCTTGTCAATAAGCTATTGAGCATGTGCGAAGTCTGAAAGAGCCCTTTTAAACTCTGGACAATTTAATGCCTCACCAACCTGAGAAACTGGCTGTGACAGCACAGTTGTTTCTGGTGCAACAGGGAATGTTTGTGGTTGGCTCGAAGCCATTGGTACAGTCCGTTGTTTGCTTTCCTTTGTTTGAGACAGCTGAGACTGGGGAGCTGAAAGACCTTCAAACGAGAAGAGCAAAACAACAGCTTAGAAGCTAGACGAATCTAACTATTGTAAATAAGGCATGAAGATCCCGTCAAGGGAACGTAACAAATTGTATTGTAACGAAATTATAACACAACATGCTTTTGCGATACACCATAGTACTCAAGATTACAACAAATATTATTACTCTGTAATAATAATTTATTTAACAAAACAGACCCTCAGCACAACTTGTTACGCAGATTCTGAAACTTTTATAAAAGTAGTAATTAATGCTGACAGTGTCCCAGGTATAGATCTCTTTGAAATCAAATATGACCTCTTTGCAATCTTATTGGAGCTCTGACATTTCCAAGAACTCAGAATATTTTGTAGCTTTTTCAATATTGTTAAACAGATCCGTCGAAATGGGATAACACATGTAGTTCAAAGTTCATCACCTCAAACCATGGCCCGAGCATGACGGTTCAGTTGACTCAGCTAATGCAAGTGCTTTCTATTGGCAGCACACGGTGTAATCCACCAGTCATTTGAAATCCTTGCCCCCCCCTCCCTCCCTGGGCGTAGTCAGGGTAAAGCGGGGAAGTTCACTGAATACTCGCCAATTGCTAGCCATTTTCTCTTCTTTGCCCTGTGGGTTGGAAACTAAGCGGGGGTTTCATTTCTTTTTTGAAGAAAACACGGTGTTCTAACCGTTTACTATAAATAAAATCCATTGAAGCACAATTAATACACACCGTGTAACACAAACTGTATACCAATAACTCATTTTAACTCAATTGAACACGGAGTTCCCATTGATTACTATATAAATAAGTAGAAACATCAAACGTGTCGTCTTAGGTGTCTCTATACTTGGAATAAAATTAGCATTACAGTGTTGCTATAGGCTAATCTTTGCTGATATCATTTGTTTGCATTTATTTTGACATTAGGAAAATCTAAAATTTCATAGGACGAGCAAATGAACAAAAAAGGAAGAAAGTGCATATAAGAAATTGATAGCATGCCAAGTTCTACGATTAAATTAAAGTCGAGTTACCGATGAACCTGTGTTGGAAGTCTAAAAACGTTTTAAGAAACTACAAGCAAATGTATGAGATTTTTGACTGGGTGGTAAAATTTTCTCATTTCTTGCCATCCAGCGAAAATCCCCCATACATTTGCTTAAAATTTTGGCAATCTTGAGATGTATATTTCTTGGTGGTGTTTTTGTCCAATTCAAAGATATAAAACTTGGCAGATTAGTTAATCATTGTATGTTTTATCCGATTCTTGTCGCTGTTTGTCCGTCTGACAAAGTTTACATTTACACTCAATCTTTCTTTAGTACTCTTTTAAATTGCATATAATAAACTTTTCTTAAAAAACTTTTAGAAAAACCTATATACAGTACTAAACGCTAATTATATTTCTAGAAAAAAACAATATGTTCTTTAATAAGCAATTTGGCTTTCGATCCAAACATGGTACAGATCACGCAGTTCTTTGTATAATAATAATGCTAATACTAATAATGCTCAATTCATGTTCACTATACAAGAAGTTCCAAGCTTTTTCACATTCGTAAATTTAGAACGAATATTTGGAAATTTTCTGTTAGTTACATGTACCAGGGACCTAAATTTTATAATTCATTACCAACTGATATTCAGTCTGCCAGTACTTTTTCTTCATTTTTAAATAGACTACATACTTTCCTCTTGGGTTGCTAAACTAGTTTTTTTTTCGGTTTCCCATTTTCTCGTTTTTTCCGTGTGGTGTATATGTCTAAAGTCTGAGATCAATATCTACCTTTCTTTTTATTCATTTTTGATATAACTAAAAGCCAGCGTGTGACTTCATATAATTTATTCCAATAAATAGATGAGGGGGACCATCTAGTATAAGCCTTGTGGTTTGCTATTGTCCCTCTCGCCACTTCTCCATAAAATAAATAATGTAAACATTGTATTATAGATATGGCAAAATTAATAAACTTGAAACTTGAAACATCAGACCGGGCAAGAACTATCTTAATTATAACACGGCTCATCTAATAAAAGAATTTATAACCAGCTACATGGGCTAAGCCTTTTTCACAGCCATTCAGTTAAACAACTTAGAAACCTACAGTGAGCAAAAAGACGGTGCTACAACTATCAAAGAAGAAACCCACTACAATTTGATCATGTAGTCAAACTCAACTGTATATATTCCAGCAAGTACATTAGGAAAAAGGACATAGCTCGTTTCTTGAGAGTGTTCAGCATAGCGAAATGATGGAAAACAAATCAGAAATGATCTAGCAGTTTGACAGTTTTATCATGCTTGAAATTTTGTTACAAATGTTTTTGTTTATGAATGCTTTCCATCAATATTTTAACTTATCATGTCTGCACCTTTGTTTAATCAATGCTACAAGGTAAATAGTTTCATTTCCGTGCATTTTAGGATTTTAAACTGTACAGCTTTTAGTGTAATTTGCAGTTTTACCAGAGTGTTACAATGTTCGTTCGATTGAACATATTTATTGTAGAGTGCGCAGAATTTTGCAGTCAACTGCAATTTTAATCTCTACAAATAAACAATTGATCTCTACAAACAAGCAAGAGTACTTTTAAAAGAACGTCCAATGTTGGGGCTGAGGCTGTATGTTCGTAATTATTTTAAGGATTTCAGCGTCAAATGTTCTTAAAATGTTCTTATACTTTTTAGGATTGAGTGCATACTTATTTTTTTATTTTCCATTCACACAAGCCAATCCAAAGTGGAAGATGTACAAGTGTCACTAGTTGCCTTTGTAATCTCCACATTCGGAGTAGTCATCAGGCGATGTTGCACGAGCACTAGGCAATATTTACAGTTTGACAACAAGTTATCTCCACTTAATACAGTATGTAAAATAAATGTTCTCTACGTATCCCCAGCCTGAGCATGTTCTTAGCATGTTCTTAAATTTTGGGATTCTTTCAGCCTCGACGTTCTTACAAAAAAAGGTTCTTATAAAGGAAAAAGAGTGTAATACATGACTGCACAGTTTATTATACTACTGTATCTACTTGAGCTATCGAAACTTCTCTTTACAATGTTTTCTACTTACCTCCAACCTCCTGATAGTGGTCTCTACTGTCAAAAGCAAAGCTGAAGAAGATGTTGTTCCAGATGAACATTCTCTTTCTAGGAGGATATAGAATAAACAGTGAAATATGTATTTTGTTGACCAATAATGTTATGCCTCATCTGTCCATCTGTCCATCTGTCCCAGCACAAAACACAACTGGTATTACATAGACCACTTTCATAATACACCCGAGGGGTCATGAACAAAAACTTTGAGTCGAGGCCAGAAAGGCAGAGATACAGCAAATGTATGAGAGCTTGGCTCTTGACCTCGATTTGAAGTTATTGTTTGTCGTCACTGGGGCAAATTATGAAAGTAGTGTATTCAGTATTCTCACCAAGAAAAAAAAAGAAAAATAAACGAGCCCTATAGTTCCCAGTGGGGAAGGAAATCATGAAGATGATTATGATTCTCACTAAGGAATTCAAGCATCTTGGAGAGAGTAGCGTAGCGCTAAGCTAAATTAAGCAACATGCTAAAGAAGAACTATAAACTCCAAATAAGATTTACAGTATTGTACAACAAAACCCACGTTTACTCAGTTCTTGATATGCTAAATAACAGACGCAAATTACGGTAACTAGTTAGTAACTGAAAAATCACAATTCTTATCTTCCGTTTTAAGATAGTGTTTTCATATTCATGAAAGTTCCAAGATAAAAAAAATATTAAAATTCAAAAGGTGAAGACAACGACTTTTGTGTTATTTCATAAATTTATGGGAAAACCATTACAAAACAAAATTCTAGTAACAACTCTCTGCATTGAGACAAAAATCTAGAGTTACAGCTTTTCTTACTTTTCGTCCTCTCCTGGATTTATAGCCATCACATTTCCATCAACCACCGCCATGGCTCCTCGCGTCGCTGCTGCCACAAAATCACTTGAAATCTGGATATCGAGAATTGGGAGGGAAATTTTAAAAATTACAAAACTGCAGAGAATATCTTGACTGGGCACAAAGACCTTTCAACAATTTTTGGGTTAAGAAGGTTAACTTGAGTCATTATTGTTCCCTTCTGCAAACCTTCATCAGAAAAAAGAATTAATTTAATCAGTTCCTGGTATGTAAAAACTTAAAGTCTGGCAACCAGTAACAGGTACTCACGAAAGTATAAAAAAGATATTTCCAGGGATCTCAACAATGGCAAATAAGCTCTCGAAGTCTTTTTCCGCTTGGTACAGTAACTACATAGCTCTATATTGCCTCTTCCGATAGTCGTTCATAAGCAGCTCTTTGTGTTTGGATTGTTTTGTATTGCTTTAAGGTGTTGCTGCTGGTCAACCCGTTTGTTAACTGTGGTTTTGTCTTATTAAGGGAGAGTGGGGGGGGGGGGGGGGGGGGGG
>JAOEHT020305818.1:0-10195 GCA_025448195.2 Parazoanthus atlanticus
CAAAACAACTTATTTTGTATTGATATTGTAAGGAGAAGATAGATGTTGATAAACTGGCTGGGGCTGAAAGGGTTAAGCATTGTCAGATGACCAGCTACTGTGTGCTAGGACTACGTGACTGAGTTGATCTAGAGCACCATCCCAAATACCTAGTGCGCCCAAAACGTTCTCAAAATGGCCGCCATTTGTTAATTACAAATAGGCATATTTAAGTACACTGAAGCTCATCGCTGAAAGCATTCATTACCTAAAGTTCTAAATGGGCTAACAAGCAACTCTATTGTCGAGTAAAATTGCAAGAACACGTGTCTGGTGACTCTCACCTCCTGGTACGCAACTGAGATGAGGGTGTTCATCACAGAGAGCACTGAACTGTAGTCAAACCCGTCCTGAAATAAGAACCAAACTGATCAGGCCTTTGCAGAAGCAGTGGAAGCAAGCACTGTGTCGTTCTGCCATAGATAGCAACTTAATTGATAATATCTAACACAGCCCCCAAATCTTTTACTCATTCAACTTCGGCTAAATGATTACTTGTCTAAATCCGTCATGGTGATCAATACTCCTTGAATAAAAAAATAGAACTCTAAGTTTTCAATCTGAAAAAAAGTGAAGTGCTGAATGAGATAACTGCAATTAAGCTCCAATTCTTAAGAACAATAACTTAAAGTTGTAAGTTTCGCACCAAGCCTCAACTTCAAACAACCCTTAACTCAACACGAAATTCAAGGCCTGTTCAAGGATTTCTCAAGACCTCTTTCAGCAGATCTAAAAACCTTCCTTTGGTGTATAAAACTTGAAGTTTTTGCTAGATAAAATGTGCTCAAAGTGAAAATCAAGACCGTGTTTTGTTTCCGAACACCATTCGTATTTGAAATAGAAAACTTAATAGTCAATTTTCTGGTAGTACAGCTGGCAACCAATTCAAAGATTTCCAAGAACCTCGACTGACTTTCAAGGTTTTCAAGGCCTGGTAATTTTTTTCCAAACTCAAGTTTCAAGTATTCTCCAGAATTTTCAAGGACCGCGAAATCCCTGAATTACTGTTCACGGAAACGGTCCATTGGACACTTCACTGACCTCTGATACTTCGTCTGGCAAACCCAGCAGGCCGCTAGCATCCTTGTTACTAAAGAAGCGACACAGTGATTCAAATGTGAGTGCCAACGAGGTGGCTTTCTTCTCTTCCATCACCTTGTCAACCATGGACAGCAAGTGACTACGTCTGGTGCCACTGTCTGGAAAGAAAACCTCCGCACCTGCACAGGAAAGCCATATTATGTTAAACAGATTACTACAACTGAAGATTTTCTGAAGAAAACCTACGCAACTACACAGGGAAACCATACCAAGTTAAACAGAATGCTACAACTGAAGATAAAATATAGAAAACTTCCGCACCTGCATGGAGAAGCCATAAAAGGTAAACAGAATGCTAACAACCGAACATGTACTAAAAAATCTCTCTACATTTGCATAGGGACACTATATTAAAGTAATTAGATTGCTACAACTGAAGAAATACTCAAGAAAACCCCTGCATCTACATCGGGAAACCGTATTAAGGTCATTGGGTTGCTTTCAAAACTAATATAAACATTCTTCACATTTCATACTTTTACAATTTGTCTCAAAATTGTTTGATTTCTATCAGTGCAACACAAACGCTTGCATTTCATTTAATTGTCGTGAATACTGTACCAAAGTTTGTTTCTTTCACCGAGAAAACTGCTTCTGACGTGATCAGTGATAATTCACTGCGACACAAACACTTGCATCAAAGCTTTTCTGTTAAGTTGTTGTGCAGTTGTACAGCTGTGTTCACCTTTGCTTTGACGCAGATGGTTGTATAACAATGAAAACAGTGTATATCTGTAACTCACCATCGAGAATCACCATCGTGGCCATCCTTTGCATGCGTTCATCATACACGCTTCCGTCATCGTCAACAATATCACAGAGATGAGCGAACACCTTCTTTGACAGCTGTAGAAAAACAAGAATCTGTAAGGTATGTGGCGACTTGAGAGTTTTCCGTCTGTTGTGTCTGGTCATTGTTAATGAAAATGTCAGGGGGGTTTCTGGACCTTTATGAAAATCACACACTGTGACGGGAGCTTCCTGGTGAATTACTGATTCAATGAACAATTTCGAAATTGCTACGCATTCCTCTCCATCCTAATTCCCATGTTCTTGTTGGCTGGAACGGGAGAACATACTGTAAACAGGACCAGTCTAGCTGGAGCCAGTTCCGATAGTTTTTCACGTTCCATCTGAGAACTAAACAGTCGGACAAGACGGACCAACAAACAGAGATCTCACTCAAAATAATACCAAAGGCATACTCGATCTTGAGGGGAAGTGGAAGCCTTTGATAAATTGTCTGGATCTTGATGAAAAATCAAGTTCAGCTATTTCTAGTTCTTGCCACGCAGTCTGCTTGATGCTTTGGAAAATGTGATGAAGACACAGTTAGACCGTTTTCATCAGCTGTGCTTAACCTAATTTGCAAGCAGAAAGTTCTTCCAGGAAATAGAAATTATTAAAATACGAAATATAACAACTCAGTGCAATTTAATTACCTTTCCCAGGGCAGAGACTCACTTCATTACTCTTTGCTACGAGTAATTCGTAATGGGATTACATCTAAACATAAATATTGAAATTATAGTGTCATAAATGCTTCACAGTGTATGGATGGAATGGTTTCTGACTAGCATTCCAGATCGATGTACTGTATATGGTCTTCGTTGTTGTGCTGTATAGGTTTCCCTCACGAGTGGTGTTGGAGAGCTTCAACTTCTATCAAGGAACAGGAAGGGGTAGATAGGGGTTGAAGATGATGGACGGATTGCTGGAGACACCGTACAAACAAGAATAACTTACACACAATAACCACAACATAAATACCTCTTAAAAGGGATGAGTACGTTTACATCTACAGAAGAAGTTATCATTCCTTTGTGGAACACTTTGAGCTTAGTAAGTACTGTCATCTTCCATGGAGATACTATACCCAGCAACATGCAAAGTACCTTCGTCTGAGCATCCTTGACATCCTCCCTGCTCGACTCCAGACTCCTGCTGCTGGCTTTCAGGTACGGCAATCCCTGGTACAGTAATCTTAGCAGAAGAACACTCGCAATCTTTATCTTCTGATGCTTGGTACCCCTGTTTTGTTCAAGACACACAAGGAGGGTCGAAGAGTTACATGATTTTCTTGTTTCTATATCACTTAACTGACGATCAAGGATAGTGTAATTATCTATGCTTCGCATGTTTGTCCATGTAATTTTTCATTCTTCAAGTGTGTAAATGGGTTATTTAGTAGCCGCATAGGCACTTGTCGGCTGTGCATGTTATCTGTTATCGGAGTCAGCTTTGCGACAGTAAAAACTGATTTGTCTGCCATTAGAAATCTGCAAACCTTCTGTCACCTACGTGTCGGTCGTATATCGACCAGTTATAGTCAAATAAAATAAATAACTTAGTTAGTATTGAAGTAGGATAAATATGAAACTGTCGTTGTTTGATGTTGGTGGAGATAATAACTAACTAGTCTACAATTGACAATTCTATTGGTAAAAGCACCAATTAAGCAAATACAGATGATCAAACCAATTACACAAGATTCGTAAGAAGTGTTCACCTGCTTGTGACGAGTGAGTAAACGTCCCATATCTGTTCCAGACTACAACTACTCATTTCTAAGTGTCCCTCCTGTTAAACAGCATAACAAAAGGTTAGAAGACTCACGACTGATTACCTATTCAAAGTTCAACGACCAACTGCATCTGGTACTAGGAAAAGGCTTACCCTCTCTCTAGACATTCCTGACCTCGGCTTGGATTTGATACGCACCTAAAACGAAAATAGAATGATATATAGTGGCATGATTAACGCAGCAAAAAGTCATCGTGTTCACTGTGTTTGTACTCGCAAAGCAACAGAACTTTTCTTGCTACGATGTCAAAGGTGCAAGTCTTAAGTTTTGTTTTCGAAAAGCAAATGACTACTTTTTAAATTTATATAGGTTCCAAAGATAGGACATTCTTGCTTGGATCTTGCAAAATCGTCTCAAGCGCTATGATTTGGAATGCCATGCCTATTTACATGTAGAGCTGTTTCACAAGTCTATACATTCGCAGACTGAAAGGATTGTTGGTGGTAAAACTCCTTTTTTATCCTGTAAGTAACTTACCAAATCCTTGGCCATATTGTCAACAAATGCAAGTGTTCGGAGAAACAATATGGATCCCTCGAAAGGACCTTCTTCCGGCACAGGGACAACTTCGTCCTGGAGATACATAAAGATTGCACAATACCTTTATACAGAAACTCATTAAGTCTTCATATTTTTAGCTAGTGTACATATTTGTTCTCCTTCATAAGGCACTACTTTAGCAAATGTTTATGAAGTAAAGTGGAATATTTTAAGAACTTGTGTTTTATACTGGCTCTCAGATATTTGTGGTGCATAAAAGAGATATTTTTCCTACTCCAACAGATGACTATCTTCAAATTCAAATGTCACATGACAAAATGTGAAATAAAACTGTGTTGTAGACTACGAAAAATTTCAAAAACCTTTCAAACAGACCATTATAATTTTAAGGCACAATGCATTTTATTAATTTTGTCCCAACTACCCTTCTTTTTGCTTATAAAATGAGAGTCGGTGGCAAATTAGGAGAAATCCTTGAGCCCTGGTCTGCACAACACTCACGATGCTAAAATGATATGTTTTCACATTTCCTTGTTTCCAGCTTTTACCTTTGGTAAGGACCTCAGGTAGTTCAGAAATTACACGAGTAATATAATACAGTAACAATCCATGTTTATGAATCAAGGGTAACCAAAGCAAGTTCTGTTGTATATGGTACGTAAGGAAAATTGAGGGTGATTGGTTCTTTTAAGAAGGATACTAAACGATCCTTAACTTGTAGTACTGCAGCTTGCTTCTAGTAGTGCAACAGTTCACAACAGATAACATTTAATGGGTCTGGGTTTGATGCTAAAAACACATTAAATATCACATCATGCCTACTTCAGTAAGTATGTTTGTCTATATCCAAGGGAATCTTGAAAATAACCCTTTGCAGGGAAACCTACACATTTCAGATATGAAGCCAACTAGGTTCATATGTAGTGGATGCATAAAATTAAGTTTTAGCCTTGGTTTATTTCTTAATTTTGGCGGGTTTTTGCTTGAATATATCTTATTGATATCAGTACTGACATATTAGTAAATAAATGTAGTCGCACCAGTTTTAGGTCTTCATTCACAGGACAATCAGAACCAATGTCATAGCCATAGAAGTGAATGCCCAGTACACCAATGCGCTCTGCATTCTCCTTTCGTGCACCAAGGAACTTGATAAGAACATACTGAAAGAAAAATACATATTGCTTTGCGCTTTATAAAGGGAAATTTTTTCTGAAACAAATTCTTGATATTTGATGCAAAACAAAGGAGTTATTTACCTATAAAACACAAAACACGTGTGTTCAGTGGCAACCTGACTTTGAAAGGAACAGAAGCGAAGGATTTGGTGTAACTCACAAATTTAAAGATAAGACAAGACGAAACCTCAATATTTATAATATGTATTATATTTTACACAGACAATATACTAGAATTTGAAAATATGAAAAATGATTGAAGCCTTCTATAGTTAAATTATTTACAATATACGTTTAAAAAAATTTTAGATTCCAACTGCTTACCTTTCCAGTAACAATTCTATCCATTTGCACTTCCACTTCATCCCTGAAAAAATAGCAGACTATTAATTTACAAGAAATGGTATAAGTCATGTCGAAAGAAACAAACTCATTCCCTCTACTGGTGCGGAAAACAGCTCTAGAAACGGATCATGGGACACTAGAATCAAAATAATCCATGAATGTTCCACTAAGGAAACTATATACTCAAACCACTTTTGGGATCTTGACTATAGTACTAAATCATACTGAACACATCTAGACATAAATGGGCCTTTGTTGCGAACATCGTTTTGCTAGGCGATTGGCCGTTTATCACGTGATATGAGTTACCCAATCAGTACACACTGTCTTGCTTGCTCAATAGGAACTACTCCACAAGTTATCAAGACATTAGCAACAAGCACAACACAGTTGTTTGCTCGTTTCCTTGAAGGAATCAATTCCACAAAATATAACATAAAACACCAAAATTCTGGTAATTATGTTCAACAAAGAAATTGCTTGCTGGTCCATTTAGACCTCCAGCTGAGAAATACATCCAAATATGATAAATTTTCAACATAATTAGACCTACTAAAGAAAGAGTCAGTGAAGTATAAGAATGATCGCCATTTCGCGACCTTTATGTGCGTGTGAGTTTTTCTGGGATGGTGTCATATGATCATTTCAACCAGGCGTTCGCAGTGCGTTTACAACAGCCGATCGCCTAGATAATAACTCCGAGACTTTCTTTCGTAAGCCATTGGCCCTAGCTAGCTTATTTGTTTCTACATGAACTCTTGGCAACCCTTCTTACATTAACGGCACTAAACGAATCACCTTTTACATATCTCAGTGCTGAAACCTGTGAATGTTGAACATCTATCATTCACAAAAGGGACAAATAAAAAGAACGATCATGATTTGTTTTACAATAGTATTGTCCTCACCAGTCTTCTTCGGTAGAAAAGAAACCAACTGGCTCATCCGAATGGAAATCTTTTCCTTTTGTTCTGAAACAGAACAACACATCGCGTAATCAATACCTGAAATGACGCCTGCAATGATAGTGAGCTCAACTTCCGTCTTTATAGTATACTACATGTGCAGAGAGCGAATCAAACAACTATAAACCTGTTAGCTCCAGTAAAGGAATGAAAACGGAGAAGCAAATAAACTTACTTTTTGAGGAAGTAAAGGTACGAAGACTTTGTCCAATTACTGTACTTGTTGAAACTGCTGAAGTAATCAGTATCTTCTGATTGTTTCTCTTTGGAATCTCTACAAGAATAAGTTACAAAAATCACAGACATCAACACTTTACACTTTAATTACAGTTTAGTTTACTGGGTAGTTTAGTTCTCTGTACAATTAGAACAGAAGCATGTCTGGATTCAGCCAGTTAGGATTAGTTCTTTTTGGTTCAAACAAACGTTCAACCAAAATTTTCTTATCTCAAAATTAGCAAAAACTGATAAACACTATTGTTGTTGTTGTTATTATTATTATTACTGTTATTACTGTAATGTTCTTGTTTTTATTAATATAATTATTTTTAGTAGTGTAGTACTAGTATTATTATGTTACTATTATTATAATCATTATGTTATGAGAAAGGCAATTAAAATTTCACTATCCAAAGTAATTATTTCCTTGATTACTACTAGCTCTGAATTGAGAGGAGTTAACGCCTTCTTTCGTAAAAGTAAATTTCACCTTCAGATTAATTTCTTGACGAGTTTCCAAAAGGTACTACAGCAAAAGACACTAAGTTGAAAACTTAACAAATAAAGATGTAAATAGAACACAAAACATGCAGGTGTTCTGCACAGCAATAGAAGACGAATCAATCGCACCAATTAAAAAAGAAAAAACACGATCGTCTGAAGAGTACAAGTGGTACACGACAAGTTGTTAAGAGTTGAAATTCTTGATAAAATTTGAATACGGATATCACTGAAAAATGTGTGTATGCTTTGTGCAATTATGGAACAACAATCAACTACTAGTCTAACTGTGATGACATGTTTCACCAGCCAATTGGCAGCACATTGAATACCTGATAGTCTTTCTTACCGTTTGATGTCGTCAACAACAAACACCAACCCCTCCTTTGGTCCAATGGGTCCTTTAGACACCTGGCGATGGATGAAGAACACAAAACATAGCAATATGAGAGGCCAAGAAAAACAACTGCAGGTCGTTGTCGCTACATTTGCTCTCTTCAATCAATACTCATACGTATCATGCCACACGTGCTAACAGAACTCTGTACCTTGATGGTGACTTTTGTCAGTTTGACCGGGTTTGAGGAGGAACACGAAAACATCATGTTCACCTTTGTCTTGCCTCCCTCCGATAGGTACGCTATGCAAAGGCGAAAGCACATAGAACAAGTCAACACGAAGTGAGTCCTAAATTAATGTTCTTGAAAAAATACCAATACCAGTTTTTTTGTCTAACGTGGGTAAAATGCTTAACAACATTGCCAGTTAACAGATATCCATGCTAAATTCTATAAAATTACAATGTTCAAGATTTGAACATGTACATACAGTTAATAATTCAGAGTCACTATCTACTTTACAAGTAATATTTCTAAAAGACTAATAAAAGACCACAAAATCTACCAAAATGACTATTAATCAATCTGGATACAAAATATAAAAATTATTGCGATAAGGTAAAAGCTATTTATTCTCTCATATTGGAACTTCCGAATTTGCCTTTGCATTATTTCCAAAATCACAACGAATTGCCATTTCTCAGATACATCTTGGACAAGATCCTAACCTAAATGATTATTCTGTTACTCGGCATTGAAGATTTACTTATACTCACAGCAGGTGATACAAAATATCAGTACTTATTGCGAAACCTATTCTCTTTAACAATTCTTAGTTTCAGAAGACTCAAACGTTTTTAGATAGTCACTCGAAATTTTTAGAAAAAAATCACGAGTCATCGTAAATCTTCCTTTTCTTTGTACATCTTCAAAAGATGTCTTCAAAACGTTTTCCAAAGAGGTCAGAAAATCTTCAAAAAATATAGTCAACATGAGAAGACTGAGATACAAAGAATAAAAACCATGAAAAACCCACAGATGCAATTTTTATCTTTCTTGAGAATGTATAATGCATACTTGCTCCACATCTGCCTAACACTTTACCTTCAGTTGTCCAGTTGTCAGTGAGAACATTTTCTGGTTTTGAGCTGCTTTCTTTCCATCCTCCATCACAAGAAGTCAGTGACATCTTCAGTTGTAAACCTTCCAGCGAAAAAAAAATAAAACAACCAGACGTGTATTTCGAGATCTTTGGTTGATAGAAATATTCTTGACATTTCTCCAGTGAATAACTCTCAAGACAATCGGGATTTTTTTCCCATTCAAAATGATGTCAAAATTGTATAATAGGCTTCTGTGTTAGTTTTGCAGCATGTTCAAACTTATGAATTGGTTTAAAATAGTTTTTTCTGGAAAATTTGCAACAGTAAATGCAGAGGGAAACGAAAAAGAATCTCTAGACCAAGTTGCAACAATATTTGTGGCTCTTAGAGAGTCCCTTGGAATTTAGTCCAATATTCAAAGTCATCCTATTTCTTCACAGACTCCAGGAACCATTCCGTCACCATAAAAAACGATCACAGTCTGATAACTAACGATTAGGTGAATAGTGCAATGTCTTGAAGAAAGCTAAGTAAAGTGGTAAAGAAACCCATCGATTAAACCAATAAGAAATGGAAAACGCTGTCATTCTGTGTCATAAATAGAGGAGTACATGAAAAATAACTCATACTTGGTTGTCTATCATGGAGTTACAATCCCACTGCATTTATTTCCACTTAAGATGTAAATACTTCCACATAATCAAAGTATTAAAATGAGGGTGCTTCAGAGGAAAAGAGCAATAATCACGGATGTAGCCAAAAGGCTTGTCTTAGGACCATTTGCTCAGCTGCAACGTGGCCGCTGGTCGACAGGCTACTTGCAAGGCTATACTGGTTGATTGAAGTCATAAATGTAACACTAAAATCATAATTACCGTCAAGACTTAGCTAGACTACCCCCATTAACGACAGTAGTCTTGCTTATGCAGTCGCACTTTCTTTTTCGGTATGACCATGAATGAAATGGAACTTTACAAGTGCACCGTAGGTATAGAATTGTTCATAAAAATGGAGTCTTAAGTAGACACTAATGATTATTCATGGACATCCTTCTCCCTAGCATTTATTGGAATTGATGCTCACCATGATCTTTAGTGGCCTTAACACTGACGTCTTCCAGTGAAGTAAGCAGATCCATTGCATCAAAATCTTCGTGTGCAGTTTCTGGGTGACAAATAGAGACGCAAGAAATCACGAGGTTGATGAGACAAAACATGGAAATGGAAATATACTTAACAAAATAGTATATGCTTTCTTTGGACCACATGTATATCGCAACTAGATGCTTATATTAGGTCGTGTTTTTGAAATCTAACCAAAA
>JAOEHT020305920.1:0-10195 GCA_025448195.2 Parazoanthus atlanticus
TATTTGAATCCCCCGACCATACGAGTTCAGAAAATAGCGTAGTCTTTTTGAATGACTTTGTAATGTCTCCCTGACTATGTATTTTCGCTTGCCAGTCCCTGTCTTGGTGTTTGTCTGTCCGTCCGTCCATCTGTCTGTCTCCGTTTTTCGTATTTGTGTTATTCTTGATCGACTTGATCGTTCTACTGCTAAATACGTGGACGTTAAACATTGTGTGCTTCAGATTAATCGATATTTTGTCATTTCACAGGCGAATGGCAGAGTATATGGATCTTTTTCTTCAGTTCTGGTCAACGTCAACTATAAAAGGGTAAGTTTTTCTGCTAACGTTTTTAATATCGTTATCGTTAATGTTATTGTTAGCGTTAATATTATCGTTATTGTCTTCGTTGACTTTATCATCCTTTTTATTGTTTGTTGGGGCAGTCGGAAGGGGCGGTGGGAGATGCTGCTTCGACTGCAAAACATAGTACATATATTTGCAATTGATTTTGTCCAGTATTGTAATCTGAGACGTCTGAACACTAACTGAAGGCTGAAATGGTTATGTGTTTTCCCTCAGGCACGTGCATGAAATCGAACAAAGCATCACCAAAATGCTCTCGGATGCTGACGCAGAGGCAAGGGCTGCAGCCAGAAGGTGAGGAAACGTGTTTATAGCAAAACCTCGACTGTTCAGGCGCTGAAGGTAGTGATACTTAAGGAGGATATGTGCGCAGTTTGAAAGTGACCTGGGATAGCTGCATGCGGTTGTTGGTAAAGTTTTGTAATGATGGAGCTTATAGTACCTCAGCTTCTTGTCTCATTCGGGCGTTCGCTCTACGGTACCTGCTTCAAGAACAACCACTGTATTTGTGAGAACCAAGACAGACTCTGTTTTCTGTTTCCTGTTTCAGTTTATTGTGTGCCGTTGATATACGTTACACTGCAGTAGAAAATTGTAATGGCTAAATATTATATTACCTTAACATTTATACACAGCTATTTCAAATAGGTTGTGTATGTGCATTCATGCATTCGAATACTGCAAGGTTTTGTGGGCTCTCAAAAATAAGAGAAAAGGGAAGCTGTTGAATTGGAAAGCTTGTAACTTAGACAAATCAAACTCAGTTAACTGTCATTTCATCAGAATTGAATTGTTTTCCTTTTCAGCCTTAAATATTTGATTTTTTTTAAACCTACAACTCCTTTCGGTCTTGGTGTACACTGATGTAATTATTAATATTGTACCAGGAGTCCAGGACAACCTTTTGTGAAATAGGTGTATAAACCTGCACAAGTATATATTGACGAGGTCAGTTTTTATCCCCTTCAAAGCCATAAAATGAAGGCTTACCATTAAAGCCCAGGGCTTTGATGTCATGGCTTTTACGGTGTTATTATGAGAGACCTCCCTAGTTGTGACAAGATCCCGATTACGACTGTTTGAACTCCAAAGAGAAGACGCGCAAAACACTTCGAGTTAACGAGAGTTCGAGTTGATAAATAAGAAATTTATTGAAGAAAAATAGAACGATTTGAGTCTGTGTTATCTGCAGTGAACTGTGTGTTCGCGCCTCATCTTTTCGCGGGTTCGTCTTCATTTAATCGGGTTGAATTGGATTGACTTTTTAGCGTCAGTGCGGACGTTAGGCTTTGCGCTCTGACGAAGGGATCACGCGTGAAATTTAAGTAAAGTAGTCATGAATGCTCGCAGAAATAACACACCATACTCATTTACTGTTTGCTGATAAATTTAAAAAAAGTAGGATCAGTCTTGAGTCGGCTTGTGTGTGTACGTGTGTGGTATGTGTGTGTGTGTGTGTGTGTGTGTGTGTGTGTGTGTGTGTACGCAGACGCGTTTGTCAGTGTATGTCTTTGTGAGCGCGTGTTGCCGCCATTCTTGCGAAAGACAATCCGAACTGGATTTAACTGAGGGATTTAACCGTATTTGCCATTTTAAGTAACAGCTGCGCCAACCAGGTCTTTTGGCTTGATAAAGAGTTGAATGTAAAAATGAACATAGAGTCATAGCGATGGACCGTTGGGTTGATAGGGGCAGAAAAACGGACAGACAAAAAAGACAGACAGTTCACGGAATGGGCAAGCGTAAAAACACTCGCCCTTGCCCGAAGTCGGCTTTTCTCTTCTAGGGGGTTAAAAATTGATAAAGAGTGTTTACTTTAGACTTTGGTCTACATTTTGAAAAACAGTACATGCGTTTGTGACGCTATTGTTTCGATGATGTTCATTACAATGGCTAAGTTTATATCGGTCCGTGAATCCTTCGCCTGTCTGTTATGTGGCCATTCAGCTTGCATCCAAACAAATCGTCAGTGGAGCTCGAATGTTACCTGAATAGATCCGCATTGAATTAAACTTGACTGATTCCTTTGAGCTGACTTGATAATCCTTTTTACAACTTCGCCCTAATTTGTTTTTGAAGTTTCCAGTCAGTGTATTGATAACTAACCCTACTCGTGATATGCGAAATGTGCACTGATTGGCCGAATTTCCTTGGAGCAGACTTGGTAAAATCAAAACAGTTTCGACGTTGTTCAACTATGAAGTACAAAAAAAGAGTAGTTGCAAATCCATTAAAAGCACCTGGAGTTTGTTAGTTTACTGCAGGATTGAGGCATTGTCATTATGCGTCTTTCGGAATGTAATAATCTCAGAACAGTATTGTGAAAATGAATATATTTACACTCTCTTAGCACCACTAATTAAGCTCACTTCTGGCCTCTTGCCGTACCATTGTTGTATTTTCTGTATTGAGATTAGAATATTTATATAATATTTTGATTTTTCTTCCTACACAGGGCGTTCTGGCGCTTTGCTGAACACTATCGAGATAAAGCTGACAGGTTTGAAATTAATTCCCTTCTTTCTTGTGTTACAGCTAAATTTAAATTATTTGCACGTCTTCCAATTAACAAGTTCATTAATATTCATCCTTTGCGGGAAACACATGACCATATCGGATTAGTTGGGAATACACAAAGTCGTATATGAATATATCTGCGTTTCTTGAGAGTATATATTGCGAAAGTGCTCTCCACTCAAAATGCGCAAGAATAGTGGGCCGTAAAAACGATGGTTTTTGGTTCAGAGTTTGAGAAAAGTGTTCAGCTCGACAAAATATGGTCATTGTGAATGCGAATGGTGAAATGGTGGACTCGCCAGCGTGGCTATATTACTATAAGTAATTATTTATAACTTTTTGCTTCGTTGAGTTACCGCTGTGAGAAACGATACATTAAGAGCTCTTCTATTATTTTCCAGTTTACTGAAGTCGCTTGACAGCTCAAAACAAAAACAGCTGGAAAATGATCGAAATCTTTCCAATGTTGGTCCGTTGAAAAGCTCCAGTTCATCGAGGTTTTCAGCCGTCAAACCAACGAAATCCGCCTCGACGCGATCGCGAACATCGAGTGCACGAAGTGACGATGGATTATCAAGGTAATGTATTTGAGTGACTGAAAAAATAACGAGAAATGGAAAATGTAAAACTACACCTTTGTGAAATTAAGGACGGTGCCATTTCACACTTCCATGTGGAGATAAGTCGCATACATTAATTGTTCGTCGCCACTTTCTTTTTATGCGGTTTTCTTTCCACCGCTAAAATATAGTTGGATTTTGTTTAGTTACTGCGCGTGTGGTTTGAATGATATTGAATTTGCTGTCGAAGGGCGCGTGGAGATGAATTAGAGTGTGCACACTTGTCGAGAACGCTCGAATATTGATATGCGTAAAAGCTTTGTCGTCTCAGCATAACAATGCACTGCATTTTAAAAGTGAAATCGATTAGTATTGTCAGATCTTAAAATTTACATCTGCCCCAAATGCAGGAGAAAATGTCATCTGTTTCCTGACATATTTTGTATAGTATTTTTCGGGAAAAGTTGATGAAGTATAGAGAAGTATTTGAATTGTTTGTTTTTCGGTAAAATAGGTGAAAAATTGAAATTGTCGCAAGGTATTGTAATACTGGATTTTGAAACAAAATGTACATTTCTCATTAGAATTCATTACCGGGAAGGCATATTATATTCTTGTCTTGTTGATATGATGTTTGGGTCCATTTTTGTTTTGATGTTTCTGTTTCACTTTAGTTTTAACATTTCATGGGTTTTACAAATCAAATAATATACATTGTGACAAAATAGCACTCGCTGGTGTGTGAAATATTGAGTGATAAATATTGGACCTGCATGTTACAGCGTGTCGACAATGTTAAGATATTGGCCAAGGAAAGTGGGTGTTGCTACTGCCCACGAGAAATTGGCGTTCGTTTATATTTATTTTGTTTGGGGGTTAAACTCTCGAGCCTTTATATATGCTTTTGGAGCGAGTGTATTTGTTTCTCGGACGACACAATTTCCTGTTAAGTTTCAACATTTTCTTGCATGAATGAGAATTTCTCGTTTGGTTCCATATCTATTTGTTTCCTCTCCCTTCTGAAAAAACAGATCGAACAAAGTGTGATATAATTCTCGCACTTGTTAATATTTTATAAAGGTGCAAACACTGAATCACGAGTCACAGGTCATGTTGTCGTATTTCGTATCGCAACATAAACGGAGGCTTTGCAATTGACAATCGGAAAACGATCATGGCTCGAATTGTTTCGTTTTCGAAAGTTGAGCATGTTACACAACATTGAACTGACTTCACTTTTTATTACCAGGGCATTTTTCTGGTGTGACAAACCTGAAATGAATGGTTGCTGTAAGGTTTCTCAGAGTAAAAGAATCGTATTCAATCTTAATATGCAATTTCAAAAAGATGGATTTCATTCTAGCGAGTTTTCTTCTAACCAAACACAATATCATATGACCACGGAAATTAATTTATTGAACTTGCTTCTAAAGAAGAACGAGATGAAATACTTAAAATTCAACAAGATACACTTAACTAAATAAAAATCTGACAAATTTGTAGTTACAAAACGACTTAAATCATCGTATATGTTCTAAATAATCTTACATGTAGGACTTTTTCCGAGATTTCCGCCGTGGTATTGTATTAAAATACAGCGCTACAGTTCCTTATGAGTTCGTAGCGACAAGGGACTTTGTGACTTTGTCAAATGCTTAATCGTGCTGATTTGATTAGTGGCTGTTAGAGTTTTCCGTCCGACGAACGTGATGTAACTTTTACCGAATTCGGTTCTAGCTTCTACCAAATGTCGCTATGGAATCCTGGACGACGCATCTTTTCAAAAATAAACTATTATTTTCTCGCTATTTTTGGATATTTTTAGCAAGAAAGATTATTAATTTAAAAAGGCCGGATGCGTCTGTGGCTTCAGTAATTCAGTTTCAGCTATTTGCTCGAAGGAAGTTCTTCGATAACTTATGTTATCATATGCAATTGGATTGCTTTACTACAATCTATACTTTATTTCTTTTGTTTTGTATCTTTTGTTATTTTATTTTGATTTGTATGTCAGTAATATAATATAATTTGGTCCCATTTCATTTTATATCATGATATACGACTTGCACTTCAATTTTCTCAATTTGTTTCATTTGAATTTCTTCCAGCTTGACAATTAAAAATAACTTCAGCTTTCCGCTGACGAAAACTTGTTCCCTACCAGTACCTTCGGTTTTGCAAGTGTTTCAGAGAGATGACTGAATTTTATACGACTAATACTTTTAAAAAAATGAAATAAAAAATAACTATAAACAGATTGACTTATTGCGTGCCATTTTCTCGAAAACATTTTTCGAGTCAAGTGGTTTTTAGGCCCCATGTGGGTGTGGCGCGATTCCGTCGCCTTCAACTTGAACTCAGTCCTACGCTGGAACCCTGTCGTATGAATAAGAGCGAAAATGGCCGTACTTTAACTCTCCGGGCCCTTGCTCTTATATTCTAGCTCAAGATGGAAGAGTTCAGTGATAACTTGTAAGAATTAATTGCGATTATTTCTGTTTTTGTTGAAATCAGATTTTTAAAAATGAGTTTTGCAAAATGCCACAAAACATTATTGTTGCGAACATTTCCAGTAATCATGTTTTCAGTCGATGACTTTTGTTTCAAGAATACACTTTGAAGTATTTGTGGCATTAAAAGCATGTTACAATGACAACAATTACCGTAAAGCTCTACTCAATACTATACGTTACCAGTCTAAGGGCTAACAAAAGAGGTAGACACTTTGATACAGCCGTATGGTTTGAGGTTCTACATGTAGCCTAGAACACTGTTTCAAGTCTTCGTTTGGTTTCCTACTTGGTCAAACCTTGCTGGATGACGGATGACGAGCAAACGATGACAGTCCTATTTTTCGCCAGCTATGACTATAAGATAGCTTTATTATATTGGCGCCACCTGTTCGTGGCACATGGGCTCTGTAACTCGAACAACTGGAAACGCTTCTAACGAATTTCGCACATAGTTTTTGTTTTTCTGAATTTTCAAAACGACATGGGTATTACTTTCTAGTGGCGTCTTGACTCTTAACCACGTGTCTGCCTCCAAGACACCGAAGACTGAACGCCGTTTGTCTCGTGTCGATGTAGGCTTCATTGTGTGTATTAGTTCAGTTCTTAGTCCGTGGAAGTGATGGGAAATTCGCGTTTCTCTTTCCAAATATAGAAAATTAGTTTATGTAAATTGTTTTCTTTTGCTACTGACTCATGATGAAATCATTGTTTGAGGGAGTCCTATATAAAATAACACATGGAGAACGAACGATATCACTGCATGTGTGAGTGTGTGTTTGTTTATGTTTTGTCTGTGTGTGTGCGCGCGCGCGCGTTTAGTAAGTAGTAATAGCAGTAGTCGTCTTTATTGAACCTGGTTAAATTGCAATTATAACGTGCCCTGACATTATGCTAGAATTGCAATTGTCGATTTTAAAACTGCAATGTTATAACAAAAAGTTAATACTACAATAAATACAAAATGTGGTAAAACTTGAAAATTAAAAGTATAAAAATGCGTTTCCATCTAAATAGATAAATTGTTTTAGAAATTCTTCTGTAGGCGATATTTAACCGCATTTTGAAATTATGAAAAAGAGTTTGGGTCATTACGCATGAGTGAATGCGTGGGTTTGTTTGTGTTGTGTAGGGCGTTATAAAGAATGGGTGATAAAAACCGCGCGTGCCCCTGGGCGACTAGTGACATGCCCGACCCTGGCCCTGCCCCACCCCCTCCCCCACATGCCTGTCCAGTGAAGTAGAACGTGACCAGATCGTAAACATATTTGTAGCCGTCTGAACGCGTAGGCAGTATCGCTTGTTCTGTTGTTTTCTTGTACAAGATTGCACGTTTGAAGTTTTCTTTCCAGAAGCCATAATTTCAGCACCCGCACACTGAACAGCATAAAGTTATTTCGTATTCAAATAATTCTGCTTGTGGCCAATTTCTTATCTTTGCTGTAACTGTCGTTTGGACTTGTTTGTTGACTATATATAAACCAGTTGCTAGCATACCATAAAATTAAAGATGAACTTCTAACCAAAAAAAGTGAAAAAAGGAGTGCATAAAACGAAATCAATCTTATACACAGAAAAAAAAAATCCTCATCAGTTTTTTTTTTACTGAATTGTCCGGTATGGTTATCCCAATTACTTCGATAGATCGCAAGAAAACTTGGCATTTGTAATGAAGTGCTCGCATAAATCCCTGCAAAGTCATAAAAGATCGCTTTCTTTTCTATTTTATTCGTTAACTCCATTAAAGCTTCAACGTCTTATTATAATATTTAATACAAGGTAGCAAGGAGAAAATTTTACCTTTTTCTTGCAACGGACTGTTTTCTGGACCGCCTTGAGAGTCTATCATTGATGGTATAAGACCTAATGAACGTGTTTCACTGTCCATACTTTGTAGAATCTTAAAAAGCCCTTGTTTGTTTGTTGTTGTTTATTTGTGTGTGTGTGTGTGTGTGTGTGTGTGTGTGTGTGTGTGTGTGTATGTGTGTGTGTGTTGTGATATTATTTTTATCCATCTGTTTTCTTTGCCGTGGTAATCTCAACTAGTTATCGTTATCATTTTTGTTGTATTTCTTAGTGAAATGAGGATCGAGCACTAGAAGTGTTCGAGTAGAATAAATGTATACCTTTTAATTACATGGCGTAATGTTGTCTTTTTACAGTCGATCTGGTCCCTCCAGACAAACCGTGGGTGCATCCAGTTCATACGGGTCAGCGGCAATGTCACACAGAGACGGTGAGCGAATACTTGGTGTTATTTGTGTTGCGGCTTTCCTGATGTTATGACTGGCTTTTTTTTGTGTTTGATATTCATTCTTTTTGTTACTCAAAGTTTCAGGCCCCTGTTTGTTTGTTTTTACTTCCTCAACTTTTGTGATTTTGTTGCAATCTGATTGTACACTTGCAGTCATAATACGGCAGTTCTATCGATTCCACAGTGTCCTAGACGCTCTTAACAATCTTCTGATAATCAAACATAAGACTTCATTAAATTCAAAATAATAAGTTGTCCCATCAACCAGATGAACCAAATGTAGTGTCTGATATTTGTACAAAGATTAATAGCAAGTACGGATACACCCCAGCTGAAATGTTGACAGAGAGTCATTCACCCGACCACTGGGCCAGGTTTTGCGTTTTCTCTCGTGGAAAATTGAGTTGTGACGCCTTGGTTAGTTTTACAAGGCCTAACTACCATTCTCTCGTGTCCACAGAGACGAGACACGCAGTTGCGTCCAGGTCCGCCTCTGGGTTTTTAGCGCCCATGCCCTCATGGGGTCGCTCACTGAGCAATATTGACCAGAGGGCCGCCTCTCGAGCCAGCACTCGTGCCAAATCCTCCCGAACCGCCACTCATCACAGCGCCAACCGCACGGCCCCAGCCCCTAGACAGAGTAGAAATCAGGTTCCGTCCCGGGGCACGTGTTCCCAACGTGAGTTCTTTGTTCTTGTTTGTCTAACAGTATTGTATGTCGGTGAGGCACGTAGTACCAAGGACTGGTTAGATGTTACACCTTAAGAATTGCAAGGGCTTTTATCGGGTTGTCCAAGCCTAACACCCGTCCTGAACAAATTAATAAATTAAATTCCCACACACTGGGATCAGTTGACTCCAAAAGAGGAGAGCTGAAGTTTACAAGACGAAATCCTTCCCCCGTGTTTAAGGCTTGATCTTCTTTTATTTGGTTTCTACTGAGTACGTGACAGATTGTCGAAATGTTCTGTTGGGTGAAGAGTGGAGATTGTACGTAAGAACAGACGGACCGCAACGCGTGAGGTGGCAGTTGAGTGGACAGTCAATGTTTAATTTAACTCCCATAACTAAAGCAAATTTTCCAATCTATGAGTAAAAGAGTGCAACATAACAATATGATGGGGGCAATTTATCGCCCTTCACCACTGGTGAACCCAGTCTGACTAACGTCAGTCGTGGGTTCTTATACCAAGGTAGAGCCATTTTTACTGTTGTGAAAACGTTTTGATCTATTTTGCTTGCTATTTTCAGCTGGTAGTCGCACACAGTCTCCAGAAAGACTGTTTGCACAATTTTCTCCTCGAGAGAGAAGTGAAAATTTCTGCAAAGGTGTCAGTCCAACGAAGTCGAAAATCCCTACACCAAGGTTGGTAAACGAACCCAAGTGTTGAGTATGATTTGTGAATGATACATCAGTGACGCCTTTTCTGGTGCAATAGCGCGTCTGTTAATCACTTGTTTCCAAAACTGCCCCGCGTGGACAAGTAGGAAAAACGTTTGTGTTTAAACCGAAAGAAAAAAATCAGACAAAGACACAGGAAAGCTTGCAAACTGTATTTGCTTTTTGCAAATTTGTGAGCTGAATTCACATTTTTTCGACAGGTCCTCTGCATGTGCTATTTCGTGATTGTAGTTTGCTCTCAGTAAGAAGCTACAGTTGCTCTTTCTCCAGTATAAATGTGTCTGTAGTTGTTTTTGGTCTGTGTTATGTTCGTCTGTGCCTGTGTGTTTACTAAGTAATTGCCCGTGCCTGTGTCTTTCTGCTCTGTTTCAGTTCTACGTTCTGCATCTGTGTCGTATATCCGTCTTGTCTGTGTTTGTACATTTGTCTTATAGCCATGTCTGTGGCAGCCTGTGTCTGTATCTCAGCTCAAGTTGTTGTCTGTGTCCGTGCTTGTGTGTGTGTGTGTGTGTGTCTATTTCTGCATTTGCAGGGCAATCAACTTTCAGAATTTTTCACTTGTCCATTGGACAAGTAGCATTTGATTCTTACTTGTCACGAAGGAAA
>JAOEHT020306011.1:0-10192 GCA_025448195.2 Parazoanthus atlanticus
TGGAAAGAGATCAGTTTCAATAGTTGCTTAGGGTACCGGTAAACGTTAACTATGAACTATGAAAAACTTGGCAAACAATTCTAAAATGAAATTACTTAGAAATGTCTTATTACAATATTGATGTAAAATAAAATAATTTTAGTTGAAACCGCCGTTACAGTAATACGAATTTATAAAACAAGCAGTGTGCAAAGGGTGCTGAATCTCCCATCTCTAACTAGAATTGGTTCTTTCAAAATAAAGCTAGAAAAACACGGAAGTGATTTTCACTTGGTTGCATTTTATGACTCGAAGTTATTGTGATAACGTTATTAGAACTTTTTCACACTTATTTATTGTTGTTCTTTCTATAGAAACATATTCAACAGCCATAATATCACTACCATGCATCAGAGTTTCTTGTAAAACTTGTCCATAAAAACTGCCTGCCAACCAAGGAATCCAATATCGGAATTGCTACATGTGCTACCATTTTGGGTTCTTGTTATATTAGGTAACGAAGAAATAAACGACTGATCGCAGTTATGGAAATAAAATACAAAAATACGTTCTCAAATGTTGATGATGGGTAGAAAAAACCCAGAAAGATTCAAAATAATTCTTTTCAAACTACCTCAACAAAGTGTTGGCTACAGTTTAAGTTAAGTATTTAAAAATGCTAAAGAAGGGCTGTAGTATCCCCTCGGCATGATAACATTTAAACCATGGTGACGTATACGGTATCCGGTTACAAATCGCTTCTAAAATATGTTGTTAAAAAAGTTCGTTCAGTAGATCAGTTTATAACAGCATTATCTAGTCTAGCTTCCCCGCAGACGCTTATAATTTCCTTCGCAGCGAGGGTATTTCCCGACGGAGACCTGGAGACCTTTCACAGCGAAGGAAAAAAATAGTCTGCGGGGAGGCAATATCTAGACTAAACACTAAGACTATTATTATTGTAGTGGCAGTACTACTAGACTTCTGGGTACCCTGATGGGTTTAACTACATCAGCTGGGCGCGAACGTAACCAGCTGCAGTGTTCTGCGTTTATTAAAAAAGTTCTTAATCCAATAAAAATGTTCTAATGATAGGTAATGTTCTTTCATAGTGTTCCACTAAAAATGTTCTAATAATATGTACTGTTATTTTCCTTTGAGATTATTCTTCTTCTTCTTATTATTATTACTATTACTATTATTATAATAAACGTTAATGAAACCACCTCGCAGAATGATTCCGCTAAATGACACAATTTGACCCGAGATGAACTACTGATTAAAGTTTATCTGATTTCGCCAAACAAAAACTTTCTACTAATAGAAAATTGATGTTACGACTAGTGAAAATGTTGCGTGACGGCTTTCTCTGCTTATTAAAGCCGCAGCGTCTCCTGTGATTACAAAACTTTTTGATAAAACTCAGTGAGCAGAGAGTGGCATTTAGCATTTAAAACTGCTACTCTCGTTCCGAACATTTCAAAGAATCTTCACTGATATTTTTGGACTTCATACAATACCTGAAGAAAAAGCAGTGACTCAGAAAGAGGAGTTTATCTTTCAGCAAAACGTCCTCTTTCAGTTTTAACTGACTAGCTACAGATTCTAACTTCTGAATCAGACGAGTTTTAAGTGCGGTTCATATAAAAACAGCTATTCGCAATCTAATCAACGATTCAGTCCTCCATGGTTATCCTCACAAAGAATCCTTTTTCTTCCTTGCTGAACAGTGTTTCTTGTGGGTTTTCCAGTCAGCCTTGCGACACTTCCTACAAGGTGAAAGATGGAATTAATAACAGTACAATTGCTGAAGCTCTTACTTGTCTTCCTCCAAAGAGAAACAAGAAGCTGCAACCGTAATGTACTTAACGTTTTCTGTTGTAACGTGTAATACAATCCGATAAAACACAAAACCATAGCATAACATGTAGACCATACCACAACATACCATGCCATACCATACACTACCCATACCATATACGAGTCTTGACCAACAAGGGTTGATATGGTATTTATTTCGCCGTTAAGGTTTGGGGTTAAGCTGACGTTTCGAGCGTTAGCCCTTCGTCAGAGCAGACAGAGAAATTGTTGGGAAACCAATGTTTAAATAAGAAGATATTAATTTATGCGGATCGAAAAGTCAAATCGTGCCATTGTTTGGATTTCGGGGAAATACCATTTTTTAAAATCGTCTGGGGGAGCATGTCCCCAGACTTCCCGAGGAACTCACGTCTTCTGCGCTCGCTTTTCACCTCCTCTAAATTTGAAGTCTGGCTACGCCCAGGAATAAAAGTTTATTTAGATCACAGAAATATTATCTCAGAGGTCGCAATTATGCAAAATTGTCAGGGAGAATACGCCCCCTATAGACTGTGAGCGAGTGTTACATTGAAGGACATGTTATATTATTTGCACATACAACACCACTGTAGATGAAAAGGAACGGGCTTCTGATATATTAGTAGTAGAGGTTGAGAAAGCCAGATTTGTTTGTGGGGAGGGGCTTGCAACAAAACATTTGTTGCGAAACAACTCAAACGTTTGCAAATTTGATTGATCGACTCCGCGTGGAGCCGTGCATGGCTGCGTGGTCGGTTTTATGGTCGACGGTAATCAACTCTGAAACGTTTTCTGAAAAACCTGTTTGAGAAAAGCAGAATAAACTGATACATGTTGAAGTCTTATTCTTTTTTCTCAGTGGTCCGCTGTCTACAAGTTTTTCGCTTTGGAACTTGTGAAACTTTACAGTACTATATACTATCATTTTAAAATATTGCGAAGACCAAATCAAATCTGTACGTTATGAACGCGATATTTGACAAATAGTAATAGTAATTTTTATTTATTTTTTTAAACACTGCACCTTTTCTAATTTATTTATTTTAAATACTTGGCACCTGCACTACACATGAATTCGCGTAATGGGCAACCTTTGCGGATTTCGATAAATAAATAAATAAATAATTAAATAAATAAATAGATTAATTAATTAATTAATTAATTAATTAATATGTAAATAAATAAATTGTCAACCTTTGACAATCCTAATTTTAAAATTAAAGGAGAGCATAGCTAATGAACTCCCGTAGCACATCAACGTATGTTGAGGTGGTTGTGGTTTATTATTAGCTACTTGTGTGTTCGCAGCAATCCGTAAAGCATTTTGCTGTTAACAAGTTAGGTTTAATGGAACTTGCAACTCCAAAGGCTGGGTTCACTTGACCCGTTAAATAGATACTAGAGTAATACACTTTATTGCTCTCTAAATATTAATTTGTTTCTTTTGCTTGATCCACGAAAGTACGAGTTCATTTCAGCGCGACAGCAGATTTGGACCGCTGGTCAAATCCACTAGCAGATATAGACACCCAGAGATCCAAAACCATCAGCAGATTTGAAAACCCTTCACAGATTTGGACACCCCTCCAATGATACCCTTGTCACTGAAAGCTGCAAATGGTAATGCATGTAGGAAATAAAAAATAGTAAAGCATGTAGGAAATAAAAAGAGCTCTGGTTTAGGATTAGGATTAGGGTAAGGGTTAGGATTGGAGTTAGGGTTAGGGCAGGCATGCCACAGAGCTGTCAAAGAGTTCACCTCAGATAGACCTTACCTCCCCCCCACTTGAAAAATTGCTCGGGCATACCTAGTAGGGTTCGTAAGATACTTTTGAGGGGGTAAAAATCCGCAGGGGGTACAAATCTGATGTGACACTAGTACAGAATTAGGTCAGTGGAATGGTTCGGTTGACCAGCTGTCCGTAAATAATGTTGTTACTACACTCTCATTCCACAATGGAAACATTTGTAGAAATATAGAATACAATCTGTCTTTCGTAATGGAATTATATTTATACCACTGTCAGGTAAATATCACTTAACTTGGTCAAACTCTTGACCATATACTCACTTGTTGCAGTAGTATGCCGTCCCGCAAAGACAGCGAAGTAAGGGTGCTTGTCCCTGGTGCTGAATCCTGGTCTTACCACATGCAGGGTACTCGCAGGTCCTGAAACAAAATTTCGAATAAAGTTGCCCTAGCAGCATTTTTAGTGGAATATCCGTGGGATCTACAAAAGGTAAACGCTTCTCTTCAGCATCCTGAGCCAACTCATAATGCTCAATGAACTTTTTCATGTTCTTTTCTTCCACATATATTTCAGCAACTTGATAATGGCCATCTGGGTACTTCCTGTCACATGGTGGTGCTTCGGCTAGAAACTCATGAATCAACTTCTTGGCCCTTTTGAGTACCTCTTCCTGTCTAGGTTCATCTTCAGCAGATGATTCTTTTAGTTTGGCTTTGGATTCCTGTTTTCTGTCTGAGTCGCGTGTGGAGCTCCTAAAATGCTGATAGAACAGGCTGACACCAAGGATAAGTTTGCTCTCGTAGTAATCTGGTCGAAGATTCAAGGAAGCCTCAGCAGCCTTGATAGCTTTGTCAAAGTGATTATCATTATCAACAACAAACCAAAGAGCAGCAAGCCAGTAGTACAAAATGTGCAGCCACGTGCGGTAGTCATTGGTGATTTCATATGGTGAGCTTGGCAAAGGACTGTCTGAATTTTCAGCCTCTTTGATAAAGTAGATTAGGTTGTCAATAAGCATAACTTGGGTGTTAAATAGCGCCGATCCTTTCCCCCAAGACATAAAAAAACTGCTTGACGTAAACATACGAGCAATTACAAGACCTTCATAAAACCTAGGATTCTCTTTCATCACCTCTCTTGCGAAATTGTTAGTTCTTTCCCAACTATCTAAATCCTGGAAGAAATAATTTGCAATTGTGTTTTCCAACAGAAGTGCTTGTGCAATAAACGTTAACCCACTTGGGTTCTTAAAATTACTTTCTTCAAGAACCTTTAAGCCTTTTTCATACAGTAAATAGGCTTTCAGGTACCTCCTAGCAGTTGGGGAGTCTGGATGTCTTTCGAACACTTCTCTTGTTGCCGTTGGGACGTTGTGACTAGAATAAAGGGGAGGTTTTGAGTTTTGCTGTAAGATTCTCTCCTTTAGCATATCCACATACTGCTCTCCAAAATCCGTTTCCTCACAATGTGGTAAGTTATCATACCTGTAAGCAGTGGATTTAACCAAACACGTTTTGTCTTCACATGCCTTTAGAAGCTGAAAAGAAATTGTATAATTTATGTGTTAGCTACACGTACTGTAGGTATTAAATGAGACTTGTTGAATAAGAGATCTACTTGAATGTTACATCTAACAAAAACTTTACTGCTGCAATGACCTTTCAATTAAACCAAAAAGCGCACTGCCTTGTTGAAACATAATTATAAATATTATTATTATTATTATTATCATTGTTGTTATTATTGTTGTTATTGTTAATATTATTATTATTATTATTATTACTATTATTATTATGCAATCTAGTGAACACACCCACATGCATTTGGAATCCCTTTAAAAATAGGCTCTGATGACTGAAAACATAATTATTAATATTAAGTGACATGATTACGGTATGATATCATCACCCATTTTCACTCATTAGTGCATAATTATGTAGATTACTGGATATAATTAGTATTCCTGTCAAGTTTCAAAACAATATACCATAATTTTTAATTTAAGTCATGAAATTACGATAGGTGACTGGCAGGGATGGCGAATCACCATCCTTGTTATAATTGTATAGTGTTCACAAAGTTCCACATGTACATGTAATTAACTTGGTTCTGTCTTGGTGCAATGATAGCGAGATAAGTCAAGGTACATGTACCATATTGACCCAGTAATTGCATAAGTTATCTTTAAACAATATATTTTAACGTATTATAGCTTCACTGGCCTATTTCTGCTCTGTAGAACAGACATGTTTAGGCACATAACCAGGATTTCTCATGGAGAGGTGCGTGTGGGCAGTGAAGGTGCAAACTTCTAGGGGGGGGGGAGGAAATTTGAGAAAACTTTGATTACCTTGGACTGTATTTTGCGCGTCTTCATGGTGGAGAAAGAGAATTTAAAGTAATCAAAAGAAGAAGTAAATTGCCACTGTTTGATCTTTTAAAGGATACATTCCATATCATCCTGTCTTGTTTTCCAGACGAGCTCATTTTGCCTGACTGTGCTGGAGTTGTCTTTGGGTTAAAGTGCACTAAGAGGTGCTCATACTCAAACATGCGGCTTCTAGTTCTGATTGCACACTAGATTATCTATAAAACACTACACATGAGGAACGGCTAACTCATACTAAAGATGCATAAAGTATAAAGATCGCACAACAGCCGACACAGTGAGAAAACAAACAAATAAGAACTAAAAATAGTCCATTTATTTTTAATTCCAAAACAAACTATAATATTTAAGTGACAAATTAGAAGAAAAGCAGTTCATCTCTGTTCTTATTTTCCGTAAGTTAACATTTTATCAGCAGAATTAGTATTTTCCATTTGCACCGTTTGCACCCCCACCCCCCACCTACATGCCTGATGTTTAAACTTCAATGAGCAGTGACGAATGTCTCGGCCAACAAGAAACTCATGATTAGCCGTAACAGTTTAGGGATATCTGAACTAGTTTGAAAGAAAAATGTGACCCTCAGATAGACACAGCCTCCCCCCTCCCAAATCACAAAATAATGTAATATAAATTTGTGAGAAATATGTCATCAATTTACCGGGGTGGAAACCTACTTTTTTCAGCACTGGCCAGCTGAGCCAGTAGTAAAAGGAATCCATCGGCCTGACAAAAATTTCGTTGGCCCAGAATATATAGATTTGTTTTATTAATCTAAATCGTGTTTGTTAACCTAAGATATGCATTTCAAATGTGCCAAAGGCTGAACTAGTCTTTTAAAAGGTGAAGCTCTCCTTGTTCCACAATGAACATCTAAGTAACAAATTCAATTAATCACATTGTACGTACTTCATCACACAAAACAGTTAAGAAACCAATAAAAACTAATGTCTTTAATACATTAAAAAAATTAATTTCTAGTCCAGTGAAGTTTAAATTCCACTTAACGAGTTCAGTGAATTACAGTTGCCTCATATACTAAATAACAAAATTGAAAGAGACACAAGTACAGTGTAAAAATGCAAAATGTACAAGCCAGACTGGCCCATGCTTCATGAAGTCTACCAGCCTGAGGTGAAATTTGGCGGCCAGTGGCCTTCAGGCCAGCATTAGTTTCGACCCCTGCACTTACTTTATTGAGCCTTTAACAAATATCATTACATCTGTGGTAGATACAAGATGTGGAGGTCATGGGGGGCAACTACCCCCCCCCCCCTCTTGAATTTTTTTTTAACTTTCAACTCGTCAAAACTGCACTCACAATGTGAGCCATTCCATTTGAGACCTTCAAAATCAAAATTTCTAAAGGACTAGTACATTATTAGCACTTAATATACAGTGTATGCATTTACACAAGTTATTTCCACACTGCTAGGACTAAACGAATATGGACTGCAGATTGAAGCTAATTGGGTTAATAATTAAAAGGAAATGTGCCACAAAAATTGTTGATTAATTTCAGTTAAAACTCTAGTTTTGAAATTAAGCTTCCAAATAAGCAAAAGAGTTACAGCTAATGCCACATTGGAAACACAAACTTTGGATTTCTACTTTGCAACCATTGTTTACCATATATACTTGTGTATAAGTCGATACTGTGTATTAAAGTCGAACTCCACTTTTAAACCAAAATTGACACTTTTTAAGAAATTGTGAATTTCAACTGTTTTCATGGATAAGACTAAAAAAGTTGCAGTAAAAATAGATTTTGGCAAATAAAGGTGAGAAAACCCGAAATCAAACATATTTTGTGTGTTTCTCACAACAAAATGTGCTATTGTTAAAAGCAAATTTTCTATTTACTTTAAACTATAAAGCAATGCTTGATCTGATGCACTAGTGAATGAATATAGATAATGATCTTCAAAGGAAACAAGGATTTGTTAACAAAGGACAATACTTTTATCCAAGCAATGTTGGACAAATTTAACTTACAATAAGGTACATAATATTGACTTTCAGATTTACAAAATACTAATAAGCTACCTAGTAGACCGAACTAAGAGACTCTAGAAACTCTGTGCACTTTTCTAGTAAAGTCAAAAGTTATCTAGCACATAAGAATCTTAATGAATAATCTTAATCTTAAGTAATGTGAATATTTTGCTTTTTTAATTAAGTATGTAGTTACATTTATATATTTTATAATGTAGAATATTTCCATATTTCATTTTATGATATCCATAGTTTTATATTATTGAATTTTTAAGCTCTATTTGTTTGTAATTAGTAGGCGAAGAGCCACCTCATGGATATACTACTAATAAAGTCATTATCATTATTATTATTATTAAATACTTTCATTTATCTCCAGTGTTCATTGTGCTGCATGGTCCACGATCCCTATCGTTCTGCTGCAAAATGAACCAAGTTCTAATGGAAGATAAATGTTCATCCAAGCTCAAATTCTTGTTCCAGAATTAAAATAATGTCAATTACATTGAATGTTGGGACTAAAATCAGGAAAACAGCAGCAAACCACTTTGATAAAACATAAACAAAGCCATGTTTTGCATGAAGTCAACATTTTCTAATCATTCCAAGGAATGATTAGAAAATTACTTTCAGCACCAGAAAAAAAATGATTAGAATATTAGTTTCAGCTCCAGTCCCCACGCTTTTTTATGCTAATTCAAAATGGCACATGATTGTATTTTAACTCGTTGCACAAAGAGTAGAATACACTGCAAAAAACTTGAAAATAGTAGCCTTTAGAATGCAGAAAATGACCCGCACCATCCTATTACCTGCAGCTGCCCTCTTTTGGTCAAATGTGAATGGATCGGATTACTCAAGGGCAATCATCCAGAAGTTACAGTAAAACACATGCAGGAAAAATCTATACTAATTTTTGGGCGTGCAATGGATGACAGTCATGGTCTCTTTAGGTATGTGTGGAGGCATGGATCTCACACCTCTCTTTGGCAGGCCAGCTGTTAGTAGGTGAAGAATTCAAAATTTGCAAATTCTGCTTCATAATATAGTGGGGGTGTTAAATTTTCTCTCATGTATAAGTTGAGATCAATTTTTTCGGTCAATTTTCACATCTTAAAAGTTCGACTTATACACGAGTATATACTGTACGGTATACCACGACAACTGATGCAAAAACAGATCTCACCGAAATTATGTGATAAGATCAAAATAATCAAAGATATGAATTCAGCATTTCAATAAACATAAAAAAGTGCAACAATCGCTGTTCATTTATTATTGTTTTATAGAAAAAATAGCAGAGTGAATTAAACTAGTGTGAGAACCAAGGCAACATTCTCAAGCCCTGACCCTGTTTATAACTAGAAAATGCACCTTTTTAAGTAGTTAACCTATTTAAAATTTTAAGAAAAAATGATATCATGTTTATGACCAAAGAATCTGTTGAGAGTACAAACTTGTCTGGACTGCCTAGTAATTGGGGACCGATTATTTCTTATGAAGTACATGTATTAAGGGGGGCTGGTATAATTTAGGATGCCCTCCCAACAAGTTGGCATGACCCCCCTCCATCCACAATTTTTTTTCAAGTGATCCCCCAAACAATGAATAATTTCTAAACGACTTTTACATCTACTTCATAAAATAATATATATTTGTTGTCTTAATTACCGGTAGGGACCTGTCATTAATAAATTTTTATATTAGGTGGAACAACTTTGTTTTGGATTAGGCATGGTATTTCAACTTTATCTACAGAAAGAGCTTTCCACAGAGACATCAATGTTTCGATTTTGCCATGTGCAAGACTTTGCGAGCACCAAATTAAAGGTGCAAGCTGCTGGAGGGGTCTGGGGCATGCCCCCAAAAAAGTTTCAAAAAAATTAAAGGCAAATAAAGCGTTCTGATGTATTTTCAGTGACTAAATGGTTACAGTTACTGGTATTGCTGGAAAAATCCATAATCAACTTATCAAATCACCATTTTTGTCTGCTATGTGCTTAATCCCACACACAATAAATTTTGGGACTGAAAACTGCCTGAAAACTGCTCTACTCCACCAAGTCTTTTGTCATGCTCAAAATGTCACTGACGCTCAAACATAGCCAAGATACAGAATTCGGTAAGTTAGAGTTCTCAATCTGCAGACATGTACTGTTTCCCCCTTTGAGGGCTCATCAGTGCAGCTCAGAGAAGGATTTTGAGACTGAACTTCTGTATACCAGAGTGCTCAAACCCA
>JAOEHT020306096.1:0-10191 GCA_025448195.2 Parazoanthus atlanticus
TTCTTTTCAAGTTTTTGAAAGAAACTACGAAAGAATATGTCCTTATTAACGATTTGTAACATTTCTTTTACAAATTGCCGAACAATAAAGTGAATTTATATGATTTTGGCTAATGATAACACTGAACTGCATCGATTTCACTCTATATTTTGCAGATAGAACGCCAGCCGCGGACATTTCCGTCTTTCAGTTATAGTTTACATCTGTTTCACATGGTTTAAGTGCTGACCAATTGAATTCCCTCTTTCTTATCACATATCAAACAACAATAATTTCCAAGTCCCCCCCGGAAATTTCAGTGACTGTTCCCCCCCCCAGGAATTTCCGATTCCTTCCGTACTGGGGGTGTGGATATTTTCTGGAACTACACAATAGCATTAGCAATAGCTAACACGTTCTGACAATACGTCATTGTATGTTTGTCTATGGATGGTTAGGTTTAGCCCAAAGGTTAGGATTACTTATATTGTATATTTATCCAATAGCATCTCTGGTTCTGAGAGTAGAGGTCGACCCTCTCCGTGTGGGCCCATTTCCTTTCTAAGTCTATATATCGCTGTGAAGGAATTACTTGTTATCTTTGTACAGCACTTCAACCTACCACATTTAAATCACACTTTCCTGCTTATTTTACCTACCTGTATCGTTTAACTCCCATTCAAAGATCGTAAAATTGACGAGAAAACAACAGCCGCACTGTTTCGTTGGTTTCTCCGTGCACCCGCAGTCTTTGTTGGCCAGCGGTACCCGCAGCTCCTCTGTTGAGATGGAACACAACTGAGTGAAAATGAGTGGTAAAACGATACTTTAGAAAGATAAGTTCTATAGTACGCTACCATCATCTTCATTTGCAACTTGAGCCTGTTCAGCATTACACTCACCTACAGTAATATTATGTGTAAGAACATCATCCTAAACCATGGTTGGGACGACATGTCGGAAAAACGCCAGCCAAGCTCACAAACTTGCAAAAAGAAAGAAAAATACACAAAAGACAAGGATTCTAACATACCATGTTTGCTTATCTTGCTTTTCGTGTCTTCTGTGAAAAGTCAATTGCGTAATTTTTTTGGTCGAAAAAAGGTTACACACAGACACTTCATACTTTTGCTGCAAAAACTGGATTTCGAGACGCCATCTTGGACCAGCGTTTGTCTCTCTCGCACGCATGCGCAGTCAGTATTCCGACACGTCGGTTGGGACAGCACAGAACTGTTAATGGTAGGACTATACACCATATCTTTTATATAAGAACGTCTGTTTTGGGGGCTGGGGCTGAACTTTCTTTGTTTTTTTTAGGATTTCAACCTCATACGTTCTTTAGGGTGTTCTTGATATTTTTTAGAACTGTGTCGGTATAAATACATTCAAAGACTGTTCCCAACATCTAACTCAGTTCATATATGTACCCAAAAGCATTGCTATCACATGTTCACCAAATTACACTGCTCTGACGATATTTAGAAGCTGTTCTCCGTTCCATTTATATAAATAAAAGTTAATTCCCTTCTTTGTCTCAGCCCGAGGTGTGTTCTTAAACTTGTTTTTAAATTAAATGGTGAATGGGGAAAGGCACTGCTCCCTTACGATATTTAGTAGCGATTCTGAGTTTCATGTTCAGAATTTATAGAAATAAACGTTCAGTTTCTTAATCGGCTCAGCCTGAGGAATGTTCAAATTAAAAATGTTATTCAATTTTGGCATTTTCGAACCTCGACGTTGATATAAAAAAGCTTCTTATATATAAAAAATGAGTGTACTTTATAAAAAGCTAAATTTACTGATTTGCATCTTGAGCATGTTATTACATTCTGCAGCAATATTTGTAGGAGAACAGTATCTGAAAGCATGTTTGTTTCCCCAATTAATATTTAAAACTAAAGAAAAATTCAAAAAATCTTTCAGGCCGGCGACCATTATGACTCGGCACTTTCTTGTAACTGGCTAAAGGGTTTTAGAATCAGTAAAATACTACTTAATAAAGGGGACGAATCAGTAAAGAGCTGGATAGTAGATGAGGGAGATGGGAGAGTCACAATTTGTACTTCAAGCAACGAGGGGAACTGAGGTATACAGTCGTTGTTATATTAATTTTACCCACCGAAATATTTTTATGTAAAAACACAATTTGTTACCATGTTCTGCTTCACCCAAGTCTTGCATAATGACTGGTTTAATCTTTTTTGTTTTATGAAAATCAGCTTTTCGAATCTTGTTTACAGAGAAGTGCAGTTGGACAAACGCATTCTGTTCACAATCACAACAACTATGCACCTTGAAAATAAAGAAAAGATTGAAAACATTTAAGGCTGAAATTTAAGGAAAAATCGTCCCACTCTTTCACACCCTTTCACTCCCAAAAGCGGTGCCTAGTGTCGAGTTGCTAAATTCTCATGATTACTTGTCTCCATGAAATTCCTATTTTAAAATAGGTTGGGGCTGAGGATCATCTTTTGGGAGAAGGTTGCACTAAACGATCAACTCCTTCATTCTCACAACAAATCAATTTATTTTATAGATGCTGGAAGGAGACGGCGCATGTTAATAAACTTGGAGAGCAGTGCAGGAAACAATAAAGCCATGAGGAAAAACTTGCTCAAAACTGAGCAAGACTTTCATTTTTTTTACTCAGGATAGACTGAGGGTAATGCCTTTCTTGTATTCGACGTGTTTTGAAGGTTAAAGTAATAAGCTTGGTTTTGTACCGATTTTTTGACAAAAGTGCTGCATAGCAAAATAACGCTTTGACTGAAAGGCTTTGTTTAGAGATTTGTCAAAACTACTAAAAATAAACCCGAACATTTTAGCACGATTCCGATTCTACAGACCTTTACTTAAAAACTCTTTTTGGAAAGGTATTATGGATGTTCTAGTAATTCGTGAATTCATTTCTAATTAAAGTGAGAAAATCAAATTGTCAGTATCAAACTTTCCGTTGCCAAATCACTAGGCTTTTCCAAAACTGCAAAATCAATCTATTTGCTAAGGCTAAATTTAAGAAAAAATCCCAGTTTCTCGTCAGCGCTCGCATTTCTAAGTTGTTGTTGTATTTATTTTTTTTATTTTTTTTTAAATGTAAAATGTTTATTTTCCTGCGCTGTTTCGATCAGAAACGAGCCAAATAACTGCCGATCGAATGCTGATCGTCGTTTTCCGACTTTTCCGCAATAAATGTTTTCATAACAACCGTATACACTCTTTTTTTGTAAGAACGTCTAATTTGGGGGCTGCGGCTGGATGTTCTTAATTTTTTTTAAGGATTTCAGCCTCAAATGTTCTTAAAATGTTCTTATCTTTTTAGGACTAGGTACATACTTATATATTTTTATTTTCCATTCACACGAGCTATTCCTGAAAGTAGAAATATAACACTTTGTATATCCACATTCGGAGTAGCCATTAGGCAATGTTGCATGAGCATTTCGTGGCACTATTTTGCAGTTTAACAACAAATTATCTCGCCTGATGACAGTATGTATAGAATATGTTCTCTACGTATCCCCAGCCTCAGTATGTTCTTAGCCTGTTCTTAAATTTTGGGATTTTTTCAGCCTCAACATTCTTATAAAAAGGTTCTTATAAAAAAAGAGTGTATTTTGAATAAAATTGGGAAAAGTTCACTTCGCACACTTGAGAAGATGTTGAAAATGGTTAACGCTGCTTAGAGAGTTTTAGTAACGCAAAAACTGCCTGCCGCATAACTTTTGAAATAATTCTGATGAAAACCCGGGATTTGTTTTTGTTTGGCCCATATGTCAAAATAAACCGCTCTTAGAATCTTAGGGTAAAATGTCCCCAAGGTAGGGTTTTATTCGATTTTAAAAAGCTGTCCAGCTTTTCCTCTCTCTGGCGATGAACTCGTGAACCTCACTAGGATTAGAAGTCTCTCGAAGACCACTGAACAGATCATGCATATGTGCTTTGTTTGTAGTACTAGTGCGTATAATCGATGAAACGAGCCGAAGGGTCAAGACTTTTGATAGCTAATTCGTGAGCCCATTTCCCGCAGCCATTATAAAATTATTATTCACAGTGCCCTTAGTCTTATTAAACCGACTTCTTGACCGTGATCCAGTCCATTTATATGTTCTATTGATTAAATAAAACGAAGCGTATTTCAAAATACCTATACTGTATGCCATACGGATAGGGTAAGGTCGATATTAACCGTTACGTTTGTGTTCATAATTGCCAGCGGGTCCCGTGGGACTTGCTAAACGTGTTTCCTCACGGCTACTAAAGAAGATTTTGTAAAACACAATTCCTTTTCAAATTGCAAGATCCTAACTTTTGATCTCATGTAATGACCATTCATTTTTCTTGTCTTGTTTGGTGTTAATTACTGCTCAACATTGAAATATTGACAATTTTCACATACAACTTGAAATATTTGCCACTTGAACAACAAGAGTAGTGATGAAGATGCACACGCGCTCACTCACCGTACGCCAAACTGTGCCTCGCTGTGGCGACACTGGCCAGTGTGGCCATCGCAATGAGGCCAAGAACACTATACATTATCACCCTCATCTTGCTCACGGCTAACTCCTGCGTATGAAAAACTCCGAGATCGAAGATAAATTACAAGCACACTATACCAGCGGATAAAACAATTCTGTTTCGCAGTAAGAAAATGTGTTATTTGATCCTGATCTACCCACGACTTCCATCTCGTGACCAAACTGACACTTTCCGGAAGAGCAGGTTTTGGATTACTCAGTTTGTATTTGGACAGATTCCATGCGAATCCTGGTTCAAGTTCACTCCAAGTAAAAATCGAGGGAGGGAAGGGGAGGAGGAAGAGTAGACGAAAGGGAAAGAGGGAAGAGGAGGAGAGGAATGAGAGGAGGGCAATAGGAAGGAGGAGAGAGGATCTACTACGAAAGGGAAGGAATGAATAGAAAGGGGAGGGGTGCACGAGAGAGGAGAGGAGAGGGGAGAGGGGGAAGAACCGAGAGGACAAGAGGTGAGGAGAAGTAGATGAGAGAGACGGGAGGGAGATGAGGAGGGACGGGAGATGGGGAGGGGGAGGGGCGCGTGACGAGAGAGAGGTAGACAAGAGGGAAGGAGGAAAGAAAATCAAAAGAGGGAGGAGGCGAGCTAGAGGAGGGAAGGGATAAAATGGATGGGGAGGCGGATGAACGAGGGATTAGGGGAGAGAAGGGAAAGTGACGTGAGGGAGCAGAGAGGGGAGGAGAGGGGAAGAGGGGAGGGGAAAGGAGAGGAGAGAAGAAGGAAAAAGAGGGTGAAAGGAGGGGGTGAGAAGAAAAGAGAGGAGAGCAAAGGAGAGAGGAGGGATGAGGCGGATGCGGGATGATTTGGGACATCTAAAGTTGTTTTTGCAACGGGTCGGCACATACCATCACCAATAATCTATGGATATATTTTTGTACAAATTACAAACGTATTTGAACTTGGACCTCTTACAGGTAGGGTTGTGGTAACTTCAGTTGCCAGTGGAACAATTATTTCAGTTTATTGCTCATACTAAAAACATTCAGCACCAAGGGTTGCTTTTTTTCTACTGATGACGTCACAATATGTGCTTTAGTAACAACCCGACCGGCTTCCTAATTGGTTGGAATGCTCGGCAAATGCAGCATATAAAAAAAACCGCTTTTACGCTGGAATATCTAAGCAAAAGATTTGCACACAACGGATGAACATGTTTCCAATCGCTACAAGCTGTTTTATTCAAACATTTCAGTACAAACTTAATTCTTTATTACAGTTAATTTCATGCAAATGTAATATGTTTAAAATCTATATGACGAAAATTTTTATAGAACTGCATCTGTATAATGTTTAACATTGCAGTTTATAGAGCAAATGCAAAATGACTGGACATGTTTTGGGTTTTTCTAAAATGAATCAAAGTTAGAAGTTATTTATTTATTTATTTTATTTGCCAAATTCAAAATGAATACATTAAAATCTTCTAATAAGTACTTTGGCGAGGAGTCTCTTAGAAACCAGCAGGCTTTTGTGAAAAGACATAAAACAACTGGCAAACAAATTTGCGCAATTATTTTGTTTTGAAAATGTCCTACTGGGTATAATGATAGCTCGACTATTTGTCAGTAGAAACAACATTGTAAACAAAAAGATAATTCCTAAATTTAGCTTTGAATTTAGAAATTTCTAACGATAAAAGAAAAATTTCGCTTCAAAGGAAGAAAATTCAGGTCCAAATACATTCTTGCTTTGAAATTTGATTTTCTGTATGTGAGAACTTCGGCAACACATACCAGTTGTCTATGTTCACGTTGTACAGGGTTTCTTTATATCATATGCTTAAAAGGTTAGTACACTAATGGTTTTCACATTTTTTTTCCAGTCTTATAAAGTTTATTTGACTTATGATCAATCTAAGGGCGATATTTCAGCGTTCTCTGATTATGGTATTTCGAAGCAATTCTAGTGTTCGCAAGTTAAAGAACCAAACAGCAATCTAAATTATTTCTCTTTGTTTTTCTCGTTTCTCTCTTTGGGTACGAGTAGGTATGCCCATTTCAATTTCAGCTTCAATATTAGTCTGAAATATTAGTCAAGTGCTCACATAAATGTCCTTTAAACGTACTGAAATCAAGGAGCAATTCCCACTGGTTCTTCCTCTTCATCCGGGAACGTATTGTCTCCGTCCGCCTTCAGCTTTTCATCCGGGAACTTACCGACCCCATAGCCATCCGAACCCCTCTCCGGGAACGGACCAATCCTGTTTCCATCCAACTCCTTGTAAATCTCCGGGAACGGACCGAGCCATTCTTTCTTAATATGCACGTGACCTCCATTCGGACGGTGTCTGAAGTTCTGCAGTCTGAATTGGTCAATATGAATCCTGTCAACGTTTTGAGAATCCTTCTCTTTCTGAAATTCGGGGAAGTGAAGTTCTTTGATGGAGTTCTCCAGTCTGGCGACAAGTTGTTCCGATTTAGTGTAATAACAGCCGAGGTCGAACTTCCAATACTTTATTATTAGCTTCAACTCGAACGCCATGCAGCCGCCAAATTTCTCCTTGGTCCATGATAGGTTTGAGAACTTAACACAGACGCCAACCATACCGATAAATCCTACCGGGACCTCACTGCACAGAGGCGGCGGGTTTGTTGCTGAAACAGAAAGACAGAAGATTATTCAAGGGCCACTAGTTCATCACTTTTCACTGTCTGTGCCATCCTCAGGAAATAAAGTTGTATTATATTATTATCATTATTATTACAAGCTGACTGACCCCCTAGGGTTGTAAAGCGTGCATCATCCACTCTATTTAGTGAATAAACCTCCTCTACGCTTTTTGTATCAAGCTATACAGGCCCGAGGCTGAAAAAGTGTCCGAAAAGTGAATATTTGCCCGAGGCAGAGCCGAGGGCGAATATGAAACTTTGAGGACACTTTTTCAGACGAGGGCCTGTATAGCTGATACAAAAGTAGCGCAGAGGGGGTTTATTTATTTTATGATTCAATAATAATTTTCTCATGGGGCGGCAAAGCACTAGCGATGAACACAATGAAGCAAAATGGCAGATTTTATTGAACTCTTTGTATTTTGCGGTATTCAAGTTTTTACTAGCTTCGTCTTTTTTTCTTTGTTGTTCTTCCAAACCTGGATGCTGAATTTTCGGCCATTTTTTCGCAACAAAAACGAAAACAAAACAAGTTTAATTGCTTGTCAGCGGTTACAGATATTGGCCCTGCTGTATCGAAAAATAGTGGCCCTGCCAGCGTACATCACTTGTTCGATTCTGACCAATAGCATTGCGCGTTTTCAATATGAAAATTATTGTTGAATTATAATTATTATTAGTTCCTTTGTCAATATTGTAAATAATATATGTGGAAATAAATACTGCTGAAACCGCTGAAACCGTATTGCAGGTTGAAACGTATTGCTGCGCGCATTGCCACGCCTCCACCAATTTTTTTTACTGCAAGTTATGGAAACATGTTGCTAAAAGTAGAAGTCGCATCTACTTTCTGCAATTTACCTCCACAACGTGCAACAAAGAAGTAAAATGTTTGATAACTCGTTTAACCTGCAACACTACAAGTTGCGCGACAATTTGCAAGAAATTAGTCCACCAAAAATGATAAATTAATTTATTATTTAATTTATCCATCCCTTCATTAATTCGTTTCAGTGTAAATTTAAACCTGTAGCCGACAATGAGAGCATCAATTAACCCTTTCAGCCAAAGCCAATTTATCAACATCTACTTTCTCTTTACAATACCAATCAAAACAAGTTATTTTGTTAGGAGAATTAAGGAGCTGATCACACACAGCAATCTCTCCAAAATAAATTATATATTTTTCGCAACTTGTTTAGAAGGAAAGTATAGAAATCAGGTTAAGATAATTAGCAACACATCATAAGTTGTGTTTGGGGCTGAAAGGGTTAAAAGGAAAGTTTGCGTTTACTATCTCAATTCCTATCAAGTGAATCAAACCGTCACCTGACAAGGTTTCGTTGAGGTACGTCTTTCCGTTCCACTGAAAGGTGAACTGGGCGCCCTGTGGACAGGCGGCATATTTAGTTATTGATTTATCGAATTATTACTTACTCCCCCCGCCTTTGCTCGGCTACCCAGTCTCAGTTTACAGTGCATGGTGCAGTGTTTAGAAAGGTCCCAATGATATGTCTGAGGACGTGGCGGAATTTTGAATCAATATTCAATCAATTCTGACTACTATGACTCTAAACTTCTGACAAGACACAAATCAGTTAGCATAGAACAGCTGAAAGAAATTGACAAAAATGTAATAATAATAATAATAATAATAATAACAATGATAATGATAACGATAACGATAGTGATAGCGAGAGCGATAGTTGATAATGATAACGACAATGACAAAGACAATGAAAATGAAAATGATAATGATAATGATAATGATAATGATAATGATAATGATAATGATAGTGTGATGATAATGATAATGATAATGATAATGATAATGATGATGATGATGATAATAAAGTCGTTTTAGGAGCACTATACAGAGTCTCGGTGCTCCTGCAATGACGAAAAGACTAAGGAAAAATCACAATATGTTACACCTTACTGTGGAATTGTGATAGTAGAAAATTCTATGAATTACATAATTATTATCAAAAACTGTATAAAGTCAACCTGGTTGCTAAAAAGATTATGTTTTCACTCTATATTTAAAAATGTACAAACTATCTGAAGTTCTAACATGGACTCAATGGTAGATTGTTCCAAAAGTTAGCAGCTGCAACCAAGAAAGCTCTTTCGCCATATTAGTCAAATATGGCGAATAGCATTTTGGATACCTGTAACAAATTGCGTATAAATGATCTAAGTGAACGTCTACGCCTGTAGACACTTAATAACTCCGATAGATAGACAAGAACCTGATGATGCAGAAGTTGAAGGTGCATGAGCAATCTTAAAAGAAATATGTTCCTAACAGCAAGCCAGTGCAAATGTATGATCGTACTTTTCTGTAGTGACAAGTCTTGCAGCAGTGTTTTGAATCCCCTGAAAAGAAATATAAGTTTTCCTGCTGATCAAAATATCACCTTTCCCAAAATAGAAGGCCCTATTTCTCTCGTGGCACGCTGATGAAAGTCGTATGACGTCACTTGTAAAAATTGTACTTGTTTATCTGCCTAAGAGGTTCTGTCATTAACCTTGCGCCTCAAGTCGAAAGCCAAAATACTTTCATTGTTGTATCTCGAAAAATAAAGAAAAAAAATAAGTGTGGTCCGTTTCCATAATCAATTTTGCAAAAACGCTAATTTGGTTGGAGATTTTGGCGTTTTGTTAAAAGTTATACACCAATTTACTGCATGAAAAAACATCTTAAATAAGGTGAAACAGCAGTTAAATTAAAGTTAATAATTACTCATTTCCGATAGCACAGATTTTAGTGGATTCGATCACTCCTTCTTGCAACTATTACTTCCCTAGAACAAACAGTCAATTTATATTAGTTACCAACTGAAGGTGGTTAACATTTGGTGTACATTATAATATACATGATACTTTTCTGCAGCAGAGGGTCAATAGCTATAGCCACTCACCTTTTCATCCGGGATGTAGGTTATGTTGATGCAAGCTGCAAATAGTAAAATATATGAGCAGTTACAATACTGCTACTACTACTACTACTACTACTACTACTACTACTACTACTACTACTACTACTACTACTACTACTACTACT
>JAOEHT020306179.1:0-10191 GCA_025448195.2 Parazoanthus atlanticus
AAGTGGTCCATCGAATAACTTTTAAATTATTAGCCAACTCGGGGCTTTCTTTATAGAAGTATAATTTAATACATTACAATACCATACCATACCATACTGGTATACAATACAATACAATACAATACCATACCATACCATACCATACCATGCCATGCCCTGCCATGCCATACATTACAATACAATACAATGCAATACGAAAACTCTATTATGTACTCTGTTGCACCGTGTAAAATGTAAGTAAAAATAGTAACTTTTAGTGAATCAGGTTCGTTAACATGTCTGTTTCTTTGTGTGCAGACGATTACCCGTTCTCTTGTCCAGAATGTGGAAAACGTTTCAAACGGAAGCAGCGGGTTGTATTGCATTGTCGCTTCAAAAATTGTAAGAAGATGCATAAGTGTCGTCATTGCGACAAGACTTTCAAGAAGTCAGACAGGCTGCGCGTACATGAGCGGTGCCATACGGGAGAGAAACCCTACAAGTGCCAACACTGTGAGAAACGTTTCTCGTCCAGAAAAAACCTGAAAATTCACACTCGAGTACACACAGGTAAAGCACTTGTTACTGGTTGCCACAGTTCAGTTCTGTTGCAGCTCTACTGTTCTTCGTTGTGATAAGGACGTTACTAAAACCGGGAACGGTCAATATTTACAATATCTGCCTTGGGCTTGACGTTCTTAATTGTTCAAATTCCCCAACCTTCGAAAGATTTGTAGATTCTCACACCTCCAAACTCATATCGACCGTTCCGCGACTCATATTGACCGTTCCCCGTTCCCGGTATTGACAATGTCCTTCTGATAATCCACAATGCGGCTCCTTTCGTTTGTGCAAGTTTGGACGGTTCTGTTTTTAGTGTGGGCTTTGTTCGATTAGCGAATCGGAGAGCGGCATAAAACAGCTGCAAAATGACCTCCACACTTCCGTAGTTTGCAATTCTTTGGCTTTTTTTGTATCATGTTAGTCAATCAGAATCAAGAATTATTTGTTAACCAATCCAGGTACAATAATTTACGCAGTAAAAATGTTTCCTGCTGGGTCGGGTTGTTCGAAAGTGGGTTAGTTTTAACCTAGCGTTAGGCGAAACTTTCAATTACGTTTCGTTATCTGGGAACACGAAGTCTCGTTCTTAGAAATAATTGTTGGAGGTGGTCTAGGATCTGTAGATGGGGAGAAAAGTGGATGGGCAATCATTTATCAAAAGTACTTCTTTCGGCTAGCAGTTTCTCAGGAACAGTATAAATGCGGCTTCAAGAACCTCTGAGCTCAAAGAATTATTTTCAGTAAACAATAATGATAATAATAAGACCAATAATAATAATAATAATAACAATAATAGTTAATAACTTATTTTGCAACTTTCTTTGTACTGATCTAAAAGCGTATCACAAACTTCAGTGCTTCGTAAATAAAACACATTTATACAGCAAAACATTGTTAGAACAAAACAGTTATTTCCCATCTATCTGAGTTTTGCTCTCTACTTAATCAAGAACATCATAACTATTAACAGCAAACACGACTGGTGCAGTTTTACTCGTGTTCGCGTTTACGGTTTCCAAACTGTTTCGTATAATCAGTAGTGAAACGCGCGATACTGTTCTGAGCTTGAGATATATCTATATGGAGGCAAATGAGTAAACTAGATTGTCTGGTCATTCATTTTAGACTTTAATACCCATTACAAATAATACGTGGCTGAAAGAGTTTATTGTGAGATAATTGACACATTTGAGGTTATCTTTCATATTCAGGAGAGAAGCCATACAAATGCACCCACTGCAGCAAGTCATTTGGCCAAAAAAGCAGCCAGCTTCGCCATCTTCTGACCCACACTGGCGACAAGCCGTTTAGTTGTAAGCAATGTAAGAAGACATTCAACCAATCGAGCAGTCTCGCACGTCACGAGCGTCTGCACACAGGTAAAGGGACCTTTTTTCCTACGGTAAACTCCTACCCCCTCTCCCCTCCTGCCCCTCGCTGTTTAAGCTCGCCGCTTAGCAGACATGCAACAAGAACTATTAAGTACATGAACCCCTCCGGTTATAAGCCCCCTTTTTTCTATCACTATCGGTGGCACAGTGGCCTAATGGCTAGCGTGTCTGACTTGTCACCAAAAGTTCGCAAGTTCGAACACTGTGTTGTGTCCTTGAGCAAGACATTTTACTCGACTTACTCTAGTCTATTGGACTTAGAAAATAAAGTCTTGAAAATCTTTACAAAGTAAATATACTTTGTTATCCATCCTAACACAAATATGTCTTATCTAAACCAATTGTTTTCATTCCGATTGACAGGCGAGAAGCCGTACCAATGTAAGCACTGCGATAGGACGTTCACACAGTCGTTTGGCCTGGTCCTTCACACCAGGACACACACGGGTGAAAAGCCCCATGTATGCACACAATGCAACAAGGGTTTCTCACGACACAATGACATGCTCAAGCACAAAGCTACCCACGGCAAAGAGGGGGCGAAAAAGAAAACAAAGAAGGGCAAAACCTTAAAAAGAAAACAACTTTCAAGCTCAGAGTCATCTCAGTCTTCTAGCGAGTCCGACTTCGACTAATGTAACTGTTTATTATATAATTATCTCATCGGTAACTTTGATAGTTAAGTTGGTGTTTTAATCTATCTCTTTGAGCAGGATTTTAAATGGCAGGCAAATAGTTTTGTACCCCGTGGAGATAGGCCCTGTAAATTTGATAAATCCATGCACCTAATTTACTGTGTCTGTGCTTCATGGGGATTCTTAAAACGTCTTATTTTGTTTTATGCATTTTTAAGGACTCACCTCCACACGAATGAAAGATCTTGAAGCAAAACTGTACTTGCGAAATTTGTAGGTGGCTACAAGTATGTCATTTTTCAATCTACATTTCATATAGAGTTAGCCATTAAACATTTGCCCTCTGATGTATTGGTTTTTGTTACAGCATGATGTTTTGTCACTTTTCTACATAATATAAGGAAATTCTCTTTTTGTAAGGAGCAACCCGGCACACTACACTGATACTGCCCCGCTAACTAGTTTTTTGTCCAAGAAGGAGATCTGTACACGTGCACACTTAACAATGCGTCTGTTTCCTTGGCTGTATTGTAATTGCAATTACTCACGCAACCGAATGAGGACCTTTTGTTTTGCGAGTCTCTTGAGACAAAAGGGTTAGGGTTTAGGATAATTAACGTTAGGGCCGTTAACATTAGGGTTAAGGTTAGGGTTCAGGGTTAACATGGATTAGGGTTAGGGTTAATGTTAGGGTTAAGGTAGGTTTAGGTTGGGATTTTGGACCCACAACTCACGACATATCATGCATGGAGACGTTACAATCCAAGCCAAACGTTGTTAGACACCCCGTTAGGAGAAACTTCTTCCCCGTACCCTCTGTTTCAGTGCTGATACAGTTTTGCCGGGTTTTTTCCCGTGTTTTTGTCAATCTGAAAAACAACCGGATAGGGGGACTGGGGTTAGAGGAAGCCCATGTCCAAGCTTATTGTCTGAGATTGAAGGTCCCAACCACAGCTCGTTTGGGCTTGGCTATGCGTGGTCTAGTTACAGCACAACTTATGTCTTATGACTCATTGATTTTTTAGGGTTAGGGTTAGGACTAGGGCTAGGATTAAGGTTAATGTACTGTTTATATATTTAAAACATTTTGATGTCCAACAAGTCTGTTTTGTAAGGCAGGTTATGTATCTGAATCACATAATTTAAAAGATATAAATTTTGGAATTTGACTCGTGACTCATCGACTCGCATGACTCTTAAAAGACTCTTAAGAGCAAGGACCTCCCAAGTAAAGTGGGATCGGATACCAGACAACTTTTACCACCAGTGCTGGGAAATGATAGACTGACCGACTTTGTTCTTAAAACGTTTTTATTGATTCGAAAGCTAAGCTTGTGGAATTTAGTCAGCTCGCGAATGTTTAGTAGTGTAGTAAAGTATTTAATTATCATGATTACTGATCATGTGTGTCGTGTATATACTGAGTGCAATGAAAACCTACATTTCTAAGTTATTCTTGTTTTCTTAAATTAGGTAATTGTGTGAAATGCAGAGTGGATCTTATTTATTTTAATCAGTAGACAGTAATAAAGAGAACACGAAAGTGCATGCATTTTTAAAATAATAAATTGTTAAAACAATCTTACGGTTTTGCTTATTAGTGCTTTCAGTGAAAGGTCCAATATGAGTGGGATCGGAGACAGACGCAACCGTGGCGCAGCTTCGTGGTGTTTCATGCATTTCAGCTGTAATAACTAGAAGATGTATTCAACATATATAACTCTAGATATTGAGATATTCTTACTCAGTCTTTAGTCCTACTTACATTTGTGTGTATATAATATATATATATATACACACACACACACACACATGCGAATCCAAATTCTAGACAGAGAATGTTTTAAAATCAGTAAGCATAGTCTCATCCACTTTTATTTATTCTATTTAAGCCATTGCACACTTCAATAGTTAGTTATCCAATAGCATTTATATAGTTAAATAGTTTCATAGTTATCATTCCTGTAAAATATATATAGAAAGTCAATTGTATATAGAAAGTCAATTTATAACATAGCTTTTATAAAATGCACCTTCTAAGCTGGATTCCATGCATGTTTGTATTGTGCAAAGGAAATTAACCTCGTTGAAGTTGAACTCTAACGCCGCATTCACATTACTCACTAAACAGGTTTCAGGTAATCATGATTGAAAAGCAATTTGACAGTTTAAATACACAGACTGGCTTAAGACCTGTACAAACAATTACTTTATCCTTACAACGTTCAGATACTTCTTTCAGAACCCGTGAAAACTTATCAACACGTGACAGTACCAACATATTTGAGTCGAACAAGTTTCGTATAATCTTGTTTAGTGTTTGGTATGAAGAAGGCGGCATATCACTGCGTTCGATCACAATTTGTGGAGAAAATAATTCAGAGAAAGGTTAAGGAGGTTTTCAGTTAAATAGACCTTCTGCATGATGACGTAAATGGGCTTGATGCCCGAAATGGATTCTGGTCTCAGTACTCGGCGGAAAGTTTCTTCCCAAAGCGGAATATTTAAATGACCAGTTGGAATGCTATCATAACGTGGCGAGTAACTTGAATTTGGAGACTGAAAATTTGCTAACCAAAGTGGTATAAAGTTTATAAACTGTGGAATGAATACACGGCAACAGCATAGGATGGATAAATATCACAGGAAATATTGTTAAATTCACAAACATTTACAAGCGACAAGAGAACAAGCTTAATTACAAACTTGAGACACTGAATCCCTGCAGACAGTGAAGCTCCAAACGCCTAGCGCAAGAGAGCTGAGGATATTGCTTGGGGAAGGAGGTAAGTCTTCATTTGACTCGGAATTGAATTTGAAATGTTGAATATGCTAAACAGTGAATGTCTGTAAAGAATCGGACTAGACCAGCTGTTGTAAATATGCCGCTGTTCTTCAATATAACCTCCTTCAGCGACTTCGTAAGTTTATTGGAAACGCTTTTTTAATATTTGAAGTCAAGGAGGGTGTATTCAATATATTTACAGCAGCCGACCCAGCCCGCTGCTTTGCAATCAATTTTCTTATTAAAATTAGAATATTCAACATTTCACTTGGTGCCGAGTCAAGGTTTTAACGCATAACTGGGTCTCTTATGTTGACGCTAGATCATTTAACATAAGCACTCCTGAACACCTTTCTAAGTTACTTTGTAAAGACGCTCGCTCTGCACGATTGCACAAGATTACACGCATGCCCAAAATGTTGAATACATTTTTTCTACTACTACTACTACTACTACTACTACTACTACCACTACCACTATCACTACACTACCACTACCACTACCACTACCACTATCACTACCACTACCACTACCACTACCACTACCACTACCACTACCACTACCACTACCACTACCACTACCACTACCACTATCACTACCACTATAACTACCACTACCACTACCACTACCACTACCACTACCACTACCACTATCTTTACCTTTACCACTACCAATACCACTCACTAATTCTACCACTTACTTTAATCAGTTCATACTACCACTGCCACTACCTTTACCACTACCTAGCAACTACTAACTAATTATAAAACAAAGGAAGGTAAAATAATATAAAATTGTTTGGAATGTGAAAACCATTTGTGTATATATAAGGCTTACCAAACAATGGTAAAATGTCTTAAAAACCTACTTTCTGCCCATAGGATAAGTACGTACTTGATCAAAATGGCTTAACCCTCGAATGGAAAACCCTAAATTACAACTAATTTCAATCCTCATTGTTCCCATGTTGCTGTAAGGTACTTTCCACCGATAGGAGCCACAAGCACATTGGAAAGGATGGCTCACTGGCTCCCATTGTTCCTGCTTTTTGGAAACCTTGCTAAATATTTCTTGGTGTCTCAAGGTTTGTCACAAAGTCAAGTTTTACTCCTGACAATATTTCAGTGCATAAAGACGGTTTGCATCAACATTTGTTTAGACGTCTAGAATTTCCACATGTAATTTCCAGTGTTGTCGTTAACTCCTGAAATGAAACAGGCAACGATTTGAGTGCTGTTTATGGCAGTGATACATCGTGGATGAACGTGGGAGATTGTGGAAAAGGTTTGAGTAAGTATCTGTGGGAGGGGAGGGTGAGGAATTTAGTGAGACTTGTGGTGTGGATACATCGTGATGATACATCGTGGATGAATGTGGGAGACTGCGGAAAAGGTTTTAGTAAGTACCTGGGAGAGGGGAGGGTGAGGAATTCAGTGTGATTTATGGCAGTGATATATCGTATATGAATGTGGGAGACCGTGGAAAAAGTTTGAGTATAAAGTATCGGGGGGGGGGGGAGAAAGGAGGAGTTTATATACTGTGATTTTGGGCATTGATACATCGTGGATGAACGTGGGAGACTGTAGAAAAGGTTTGAGTAAGTATCTGAGGGAAGGGAGGGTGACGAGTCGAGTGTGGATTGTGGCAGTGATTCATCGTAGATTGTGGAAAAGCTCTGAGTAAGTATCTGTGGGAGGGGAGGGTAAGGAGTCAAGTGTACATGTGAATTATTGCAATGATACTTGGTGGACGAATGTGGGAGATTGTTGGAGAGGTTTGAGTACGGCTCTCAATCCGGGAGTATGCACAAGATATTGCTTGAGGTGCAAGCGAGGAGAGCTTGCAGAAAAAAAGAAAATGCTAGTTATCCTATTACGAATGTTTCTCTTGTGCAGCCTGCGATCCTAAGTGCCAGCTGTCATGCCTGAAACAGCATAATTACTACAGATTTTTGCACAATGCGCCGCCACTGAAGTGCGACCAAGAGCTGGCCAAGGCAGCACAAGAGTGGACGGACGAACAGGTACATATACATATTAGTCTCGGCTGAAGTGCCAAATTGAGATTACAGCAGAAAGTCGTAAATGAAGTAGCTTTGATTTTGTTAGGAGTTTCGATAAATGGTAAAGCATAAAATGTATTTTGCCCAAGACGTATTGCAATATCTTCAGTTCGCTCCGAAATATCTTTGTTTCCTTGCCGTTTTTGGTAATGTATATTACATTTTTAACCTTTGTTCAACAATCTGACAAATAAACATAATATTTAGTGTTGAAAGTACTTATGGTCCTCTCTATGCGCTCGTAGTAGCTACTTTCGCTGTCAGATTGAATCTCTTTGAAGAAATGTGGTAATACATACGTACGTTTGTTACATTCCAAAATGGCATGGGACGAAACAGTGCACCTCAAGAAAGGCATTTTAAACATGTCAGCCACTATCAAAATGACAACTATAACAGTAAGCACCTGTACAAAAATCGTAAATGTTTCAGTAGTTTAGATTTGTTGCAAGACTGCTGTAAGCGATTCACAATGATTTCAGTCTGATACATTAAGCTGCCCTCACAGTTAACAGACAACAACACCGAAATACCCTCTTATTCTCGAGAAGTGTGCGGGTTCTTTTAGTTCCCGCGCTAGAACGTAGAGAGACCTAAACCAACGGCTTGACGTGCCTGTCAACGGACGGTATGGTGCAATTAAAAGAGGTCGCACAAACGTCAACCCTCGAACAGGTCGGAGAGCTCCTAATTGTTACTGTCAGTCAGAGATCTAACCAACTGCGCTAACCTCCACACACAGGCTCGAAAGGGGAACATGCACCACTCTGAATGGACAGACAAGTATACAGAGAGCATTTCGTGGAAGGGCTGGGGGTGGGAAGGGATGGAAAAAATGGAGGGCGCCATTCCTGGAGCGACGCGCAGCTGGTACTCGGAAATAAAGGAAGGGGGGTACAATTTCCAAACGGGGCAGGGGAACGGACAGGCAGTTGGTCACTTTCAGGCCGTAGTGTGGAAGAGTGAGGGGAGACTGGGCTGTGGTTTGAATATTAAACCTAATGATGGAACCTACGTCACGGCTGATTACGCTCCCGCCTCACATGCTGTCACAGTGGATGAGAGAAAGAAAATCACGCCTGAAATGGTTGTGCCACGGAAAAACCCAGGTAATAATAATAATAATAATAATAATAATAATAACAATAATAATAATAATAATAATAATAACAATAATAATAATAATAATAATAATAATAATGACAATAACGATAATAATAAATAAGGCTAACTCTTTTTAACTTCTTCTTAAGCCTATTTCTTGCACGTCTCTGTATATTCCTATGCCTAGATACATACACGTTTCATTACATTTATCCTGATTATAAAAAATAATGCTATCTTTGAATTTATTTCGAACTATATTTTCTATTTTCACCGGGTGCAAGTGACTTCTGTTAACCCTATAAGTGTTGTTACCCTTGCACCCACCACTTATATCGCATTTTGTTTTGTTTCAACTGACAGTAAATGATGTGGAAACAATAAACCTTTGAACCTTTGACATCATCAAATATAATTTATTCTAATTATTTATGCAAATTAAAGTTTGCACCAAAAATCGGGACTTTTTTGACAAAACTTGTTCCAATTTCTTCTTTTCCAACTTATTCTTTATTACTTTCCTATTTGAGGATCTAAATATATGTTTTCTACACATTTCAAAAAAAAATTAGTGCAATTTTGCTAAAAAACAAAAAAACCCAGGTAATAATAATATAGTAACAATAATATCAATAACAGCACGAAGATACTCTTTTAATTACTTCATAATTGGGATACCATTATTAACCATGTACCATCGAACGACCAAGGGGGTTGGCTTCAGTTTTTACAAACTTGGACGAAAAATACATTAAATCTTTTAATTCTCCAGTACACTTATTATTGGCCACAGAACTAAAATCAGGCTATCTTCCTACACTTTTTACATTTATACTTTTAAAAAAATTGGTCTATGTTTGCAACACCAGAGCCCTCGTGTGACATCCACTCGTCCGAGCGCCAAGAATGTGGGCCTGAGTTCAAGGTTCCTTTTGTGACTCCGGAGCAGTGCATCCTAGCCGGCTGTTGCTATGACGACATGTTTATGAACGAGCCAAACGTAAAGTATTATGCAGATGGGAGAACGTGGTGCTTCAAGAAGAAAGGAGGTGGGTGTTACGAACTTTAGACCTCGGTTGTCGAAACAGAAGACGAACTAATCAACGGGACAATTAGTATTTCAACAACGTAATTTCGCTAATTAATTATTGATTGACTTGAAACTTTGTAGGCATTTTGCAAACTTGGTCATAGTTATTAAACGATAATTTGTTCAACTCTAATTGCTAATAAATATGCTTAACTATTTTTAAATTAAAATTTATGCCGTGACCTTGGGTCTTTTTTGGTACAAACTAAGAAAAACTAAACTGTTCTCATGAACACGTAATAATTCTAAACTACCAAAAACTTTACTACTATTTAGATATTATACCAAAGTATTTGTATCATCAGGCTTTTAAATTGAGAATGTAATTAATATCGATTTTTCAAAAGCTATCGCGGATTTATAGAGGTTCCTTCATTTGAGCAAGAAATTAGTTGACTTAAGGTTTAAAAGTAAAGCAACTGACCAAATCTACTTTAGAAACATAGGCAATATTGTAACAAAAACACAAAATAAGAAAATCAAAATTAGGAAAACATATTTATTTTTGCTGCCACCCCTTCCCTATCAGGAGGGAAGGGCAAAAGGTTTTGAGAATTTTTTTCATAGATGCATGGGAATGT